>JAGFPH010012215.1:9879-31033 GCA_018207615.1 Philaenus spumarius | reverse complement strand
GTCGGCTCAACACGCCGGTACTAACCAAGGAACGGTAGGACTATCGGCTCAACACGCCGGTATAGTCGACAGGATGATTAGTCGGCTCAACACGCCGGTACTAACCAAGGAACGGTATGACTATCGGCTCAGCACGCCGGTATAGTCGACAGGATGATTAGTCGGCTCAACACGCCGGTACTAACCAAGGAACGGTAGGACTATCGGCTCAACACGCCGGTATAGTCGACAGGATGATTAGTCGGCTCAACACGCCGGTACTAACCAAGGTACGGAATGACTATCGGCTCAGCACGCCGGTATAGTCGGGAAGGTTGGGCTGGTGGAACCCAAGTGCCCTTACTGTGCTGCGATGGCCTTTATATACCCTTGATCTGAAGAGTGGGAGTAGATGCGCGCGCCACTAGTGGGGGTAGACTTTGACATTGCTGTATCTACTTGTTTATCAGATTAAACAATTCTGTTTACTTAACTGAGTTTCTCTGATAAGGCCTGGTCTTAATAGCTTAAGGCAAGGTTCAATTACTTCTAGAACACTGTTTAATACTTCCAACACAAAAAAAATATGGAGGAGGAAAATCACTTCATTACAACTATACTAATAACAGAGTAATTCAACTGAGTAGCTGTTTTTTGTTTTTAATTAACGTGTTTTTTTTTTTAATTTTTTATTTTGAAATAAACTCATTTTATCTGCACATATGTTTAAACTGAACACAGTTGGCCTGTTTTTTCTTTATATGTTCAGTTAACTTTATGAAATTACACCCTTCATCGAATTTTTGAAGCCGTCTAATGAAATCCTTATTGTTTTTGGCAAATGTTATTTTGCGGTACAGCCAATCAATCTAATGTGATTGTTTTTGGCAAATGTTATTTTGCGGTACATCTAATCAATCTAATGTGATTGTTTTTGGGGGAACTAGACGGGCTATAAGGTCGCGCAAAAAAACAAAATGTGCAGAATTATTTCGCATGTCTATTTTTTTTAAAGAAAACTTAAACAAAATTAATTCTAGTACGAAAAATCTCAAAAAATTGTTACTTCCGGTCAAAAATTTGGTCTACTTCAGTTCAATTTTTTTGGCTAACGAACTCGTCCAAGCCAACTTGCGTACCAAATGTAGACCAAATCGGACGTTAAATGCGTCCGTTAGAGGGCGCAAACATATAAACATAAATATATATTTATATATGTTTTTTAATGACACTCCAAAACGTGTTCTGGGGACCATGATCGGTGCTCATTTGCTACTCCCGACCTTGGGTCTTACCATAAGGGCCACTGCAAGAGCTAATTTTTCCTATGGAAATTCGCTAAAAAAAAAATCATGTCTACAGGGTGAGATTTAAATGTCCCCCCCCCCCTAATTTTTTCCGCATTTCTTAAGATATCGACTCCCAACCACCGTCGAACATCATTGATTAGTTTATACTTTCTTTTGATGGGGTTCACATTTTTGGCCGCCATCTTGGATCCGCCATATTGGAATGAACTTTTATTTTTTAAATGTAAAGGTAAGGTTGTGACCCATCATTTCAAACTATTTTTTTTCCGTATAACACGATGCCGTAATCGGTTTTTAATTATCTGCTTTCGTTCTCGAGATATTAACAATTTTGTAAAAAATTGAAATTTTTAAAAATCCCTTGTTTTATTCAATTTTTTAAAAAATATCGACCCTTTATCTTCAGATATCACAGTTTGGCAGTAGCTTATAGATTTTTATTAAGTTATAAATTTGTACTGCCATCTTCAGTAAATTTGTTTGATTTCAATGTATTAACAACTTTTCTCTGCGAAACTGAAGATGGCAGTAAAAGTTTATAACTTAATACAAATATATAAGCTACTACCAAACTGTGATATCTGATGATAAAGGGTCGATATTTTAAAAAAAATTGAATAAAGCAAGGGATTTTAAAAAATTTCAATTTTTTACAAAATTGTTAATATCTCGAGAACAAAAGCAGATAATTAAAAACCGATTGCGGCGTCGTGTTCTACGGAAAAAAATAGTTTGAAATGATGGGTCACAATCTAACCTTTACATTTAAACAATAAAAGTTCATTCCAATATGGCGGATCCAAGATGGCGGCCAAAAATGTGAAGCTCATCAAAAGAAAGTATAAACTAATCAATGATGTTCGGCGATGGTTGGGAGTCGATATCTTACGAAATGCGGAAAAAATTAGGGGGGGGGGGGACATTTAAAACTCACCCGGTATAACAGGCTTTAGTTGGATAAGATAAATAACTTTCATTCCGACTGGCATAGCAATAAAGGTTTCTACATAAAGTTTGTAGTTTTGTGGGAATATTGGATCATAACTTCATTATGTCGGTTGTTGTAAAGCTATTCAAAGGTGTTTTAGATAAGTCCTTCAAATAAAACAGTTATACTCTATTTTATACCTCATACTCTTATTCTCTTACTAATTATTTTTCTTTGGTGGTCAACATTGCACTCCATAAACCTACTTTCTTTTATATTTTCTGTTTGTCACAACATTTACTAAATATTGTTAGTCAACATCCTAACTGTATATACAGAGTGTTGTTCATAAAGTCCCTTTAACCCTTTTTATTATTTTTGTTACTGAAAATAAGTTAACAAAACTTTGTATGTATCTTGTGTTGCATAGCAGGGCAAATCTTTGGACATATCAGAAGCTCTATGATTTTGAGGGGCTTTAGGGGGGTAGGGGGTTATCAATTTCAAATGTAAAGTTAGGTCGTGTAGTACACCATCAAAATCTTATTAAAATAGAATTAGAATGGCGTAAACTAGACCTTAGTATCTTGCTTCGTTTCAAATTAATGGGCAATCAAAGTTTTGAAAAATTATATTTATTTCAAAACATCAAAGAAGGTTATTAATTTGTTAATATTAGGAATAAGTAAGTTGTGGGTTGAGGTTAAAGGTAACACATTTAAAATATATAAACTATAAATAAATATAGTACGGTACCACTAACTTATCTGAATTTCTATGTGTACTTGAAAAACTTTGGAGAAAAATATAAATGGAACCAGGAATACATACGACCTTTGCTCCTGACTTTCTCTACTGTATGCGTAAATGATAAGCACCACCTTTCATGTCCCGATATTATAGCAATACCTCCATGATTTTGTTCCTGATATTTGTTGTGACAGAAGTCAGTTTTGTCGTTTTACAAATGAATACCTCAAATTAAAACAAGGTTGAAATTATTTTTTTTATGGAAAAACTTTAAGAAATCTCTCATTAAGTTTATTCAATGAATCATAATATCATTTTCCAGAACTTCGATTGACCATTAATTTGAAACGAAGTAAGATACTAATATAATAAAGTACAATACCTTTTATTTTTCCGTCAGTGACCTCTTGTTTGTTGTTCTTTTGACGCGTTTCGGGACGTCTATCCCATCTTCAGAAAAGCCCTCTGTATATAGAGGTTGTCAAAACGTTAATAAAACACATAAAACACAACACATTTAAAAAACACAGTACGAGATGCGCATCTTATGACGACCGGACATCGACTGGCTGCACGCTAACAGTCCACGCTCTAATCTACAATTACTTGCCGCGGGCTATCTGAATTCTTATCGCTGTGTCATATAGGGTGTTCGAATCGAAATTTAGCTGGTCGCGGCAAGTAATTGTAGATTAGAGCGTGAACTGATAGCGTGCAGTCAGTCGATGTCCGGTCGTCATAAGATGCGCAAATACGTACTTTATTTTTTAAATGTGTTGTGTTTTATGTGTTTTATTAATGTTTTGAAACCTCTATATATAGAGGGCTTTTCTGAAGATGGGATAGACGTCCCGAAACGCGTCAAAAGAACAACAAAAAAGAGGTCACTGACGGAAAAATAAAAGGTATTGTACTTTATTATATATATTAGTGACCTGGATAGTATAAAAATGAATTCATTAAGATACTAAGCTCTAGTTTGCGCTATTCTGTTTCACTTTTAATAAGCTCTTCAATGGTGTATAAATGACCTACTTTATACATAAAATATTTGACACCCCTTACTTTCCCTAATCCTCCCAAAATCATAGAGGGTCAGATATGGGGGTTAAAGGGACTTTATGGAAATTAATGTGCAGCAATAAAGCAAACTGTTTGAAATTTTATTAATTGTGTTAATAATTTCATCTTTTAATATTAAGTTTCATCAAGAAACGACTGTACTTACAATAAATAAATGCAATTTAGAGTTTGTAAGTACTGTTTAAACACACATATTTGTCTTACATTAAATGTATAATTTTTAATTCCTTCTCAAATAAAACCGATTCAAGAAAAAAATCCACTTTAGAAAAATAAAAGTACTGTGGTTATTTAGTTGTGAGACAGTCCACCTAAACACGACTCAAATAAATTCCAAAATGTGACACAAAGCTCTCAAATAATTTGTCCATGCAAGTTTTGACTTTGTTATTATTAAATGTAACTTTTAAGACAAAAGCAGCTTTAAGAAATTCAAATCAAACACTTCGTCAAAGTAATCATGGTTGGTCCCAGACAATATTTACGTATTTCTCAAAAATTAAAATATTAAAACGTATTTCAGTTGAAACTTATTTGTTTTAAACAGCAATTTATTCAAATCCGTTTCGATGTTATTCCGTGAACCTTTATTGTAATTTTGTTTTTGCTATAAAAGAAATCTTTGGAACCGAATCCATGTGTTTTCTTTGAATTACTTCCTTTCAAATAAGATGTATTAAATTTGCAAGCAACTTCTTCTGAATTTTAAAATCCCATTGGTTTATTATAAATCTGACGTACCATGTGATCAACCCGAAATATAGTTTTAAAATACGTTTTGGGTCAAAATTCAAAAAAAAAGTATCAATCTGCTCGTAGGTAGTACGTATCTGTTACATTTATTCATTCCCTACTTCCACGCAGTCAGACTGCTAGATTTCGTAATGTTTTACGTGTCCCTGCATAGAAATACCGATTGTTTAATCAATGACCCATCTTTATTCGAATGTACATGTTTATTAAAATCTTGGGGCCCAATACAGCCGAGGTTGTCTTCGTATTAAACCAAATTTCGTTTTACTTTTTGCACACTTGTTCCATGGCAGACTTTATTGTATATATTACTAGCTGACCCGTACGGCGTTGCCCGTGGTGGTTGGTATTTTCAGTCTTTTTAACGTGTTCAGTCAGTGAGTGGTATATTGCTTGTATATATATGTAGATCTTAAAAAATAAAAGCACTATTGTCATAATAATAAAAGATCTGAAATTATGATTTTAGTAACTTTGATCCCCCCAAACCCATCCCAAAATTTCGAAATTTTTGAAACCCTTTCTTAGCGAGCGCCTATGGCCCTAGAGGAATCTACATAACAAATTTCGTTCCAATCTGTTCGGGTAATTTTGGAGAAATCGTGATTTAGTAATTTTTACCCCCAAAAGCCCCCTAAAATTTCCAATTTTTTAAAACCCTTTTTTGGTAAACACTTATGGCCCTAGAGTGTACCAATCTTACAAAAGAATAATTAAGGGAACGGAAGCAATACTGGGCCACATAGATTGGTACTGTTCAAAACTTACCTTAGAATTTAAAATATCACCAAACGTAGGAATGTTTCAGCTTATCTCTTACAATACACAGGATACCTAGAGGTTAGCTCAATAAACCATAGAAATAGATATAATTTTTGGCTTTATTAACCAAAATAAAAAAAGTTTATGTGCCCTTAATACAAAAAATTGAAATTATTGACATGCCCTTAATACAAGAAAAGTTTGAGATTTAAAAGAAAACATACATATTTTATTAGGTTGAATTTAAAAGCCCTCCCCAAAAATAAAAATCAAAAACCCTCCCTTTTAATAATAATTACAGAATTTATACAGAAAAAGATTAACAAGTTACAAAGTTTTAACATGAAATACCATGGATTTGTTTTAAGAATAAATATATATGTCGTTTTCCAACTCTAAAAGGTAATTATAAATAATTGAATAAATAGACAAAATTAATTATGAGACGTCTCTCTATATATAAAAAAAGTGTGAAATTTCTAATATGCAGCCCTTAGGGCTAAGGTCCGAAATGTGCTAGCTTGCTCCTCCCAATTATTAAATACTAACATATCCTAAATAGTACACATATACAAAATTACTTTTCAAAATACAGCCTATTTAACATTTAACACAAAAGAAAAAGAACAACTGCAGATCGTTCATATTTTAAATTAAATTCTGTCTCTAACTAAAGCACTGTAGAAATATTTTATTATTATTTTTTTTTTAAGTTCTGTTGGAAAGTAGGCCTTTTCAAGGTGTAGCTGTAGAGTAGGTTATGCCATTGTATTATTTAATATCTCCTGGAGTTGAACCAGTGTAACTGCATAACATAAATAACAATTCCTTTTTAGAAAACTTGCAGCTAATTTAAATAAGCATAAAATGATAGTTCTTTGAGTTGGCTGTTTTATTAAAATTTGTAGCACAAGGTGACAAATTGCTACTTAGATTGTAATGGTTAATACAACATGTGTAATGTTGCATAAGACTGTCTCTACATGTTAGCTAAGCCACATGGTAGCATAAAAAAAATGTTAACGTTTAGTTACATATCAGTAATATTATGCTTATAGCTTATTAAAAGTTTTCAATATTGGTTATACTGTAGAAAACTACACAGTTATAGTTAATTAATACAGAGCAGTTTAGGCCAGTTTTGTTGAAATATGTTTAGGCTTTAGTAATAACCAACATGGTATCGGCTTTAAAGTTTTTGTAGGCTGTAAGATTTGCATTTAAAATTTAGGCTGTAGTAAAAATGAAATACATAGGTTTCTCTATTAAATCGAACAAAATGAGTTAGGAAAGTTATTCATAAAGCAAAAGTGGAAATGACCTTATTAAGTTTTACAAGTAAATATTTTATAATTATCAAGGTAAAGCTAAAATATTCATACCTGGTATCCGGAAAGCAAAGGTTTAGAAGAAAGTCATGTTATTTAGCGACACACCGTCGTTAAGTCGCGACTAAATTATTTAAAGTGTAACAACATAACTACCACTTGGCAGCGTCTTAAAGGTTTTGTTCGTAACAGGCTAATGGCCGACCTTTCTAGAAGCTCTCATGACAAAGCGAAATTTTAACTAACGAGATATGGATCAGCTGTCGACTGTCAGATTACAACGACCTCTGTCCAGTTATGCACGATAAGAAACTGATACCGTACAGAGTCGACGTCTGGCGGAGAAAAGGGAAACTATTTGGGAAGTTGGTGAAGGTAGGCAGAAGTAGTAAATGTCGGTAAGAAGTAATATTTAATAAAGAAAAAAAATATAGGTGGCGCGAATGTCTAAAAACGTCACAAGAGGAAGCTACATTCTAAATTTCATTCCAATCCGTTCGGTAGTTTTGAAGAAATAGTGATTTAATAACTTTGATCCCCCAAACCCCCCTAAAATTTCGAATTTATTAAAACCCTTTCTTAGTGAGCACCTATGGCCCTAGAGGAAGCTGCATACAAAATTTCATTTCAATCCGTTCTATAGTTTTTGAGAAGTCGTGATGAGTGAGTCAGTGAGTGAGTAAGTGAGTGGTATTTCGCTTATATATATACATACAGATTTATTTGTTGTCAACTGTAGTCTCTAGTTTTACTTTATCTTTTATGTGGCTACATGTTTCATTACCGCTGGCAGCATTATCAGGTAAGCTATCTATGTCCACTTAAACACTCTTATATACGCAACACTTAATTTTACATGTATTTTCATACATTGGTCTTACATGTCAAATAAATAAAATATGTTGAAACAATAATAATTTAACTTTACTCTTTAGAGGACAAGTCTTGAAGGAAGTGACACACTGAAATAAGGTACCTCTCAAGACAAGTGTAAAGTTAAACTTCTACAGGCGCACCACACCAATAATGTGTATACGTGTGTGCGTATCAGATTATATAGTTTTCTTGTTGCTGGGAGTGAATTGGATTTTACCGTCACGCGTTTTACCATGCATTTTATTAAATGTTTTAATTTGTGAATGCTCCTAAAGTTAAACGGTCTTAATGTGAAACGCTCCTAAAGTGAAACGCTCCTAAAGTTAAACGGTCTTAATCTGAAACGCTCCTAAAGTGAAACGCTCCTAAAGTGAAACGATCCTAAAGTGAAACGCTCCTAAAGTTAAACGGTCTTAATGTGAAATGCTCCTAAAGTTAAACGGTCTTAATGTGAAATGCTGCTAAAGTTAAACGGTCTTAATGTGAAAAGCTAATAAAGTGAAACGATCGTAAAGTGAAACGCTTCTAAAGTGAAATGCTCCTAGAGTTAAACGCTCCCAAAGTGAAACGCTCTCAAAGTGAAACGCTTCTAAAGTGAAACGCTCCTAAATTGAAACGCTCCCAAAGTGAAACTCTCCCAAAGTGAAACGCTTCCAAAGTGAAACGCTCTTAAAGTGAAACGCTCCTAAAGTGAAACGCTCCTAAAGTGAAACTATCCTAAAGTGAAACGCTCCTAATGTGAAACGCTCCTAAAGTGAAACGATCCTAAAGTGAAACGCTCCTAAAGTGAAACGCTCCCAAAGTGAAACGCTCCTAATGTGAAACGCTCCTAAAGTGAAACGCTCCTAATGTGAAACGCTCCTAAAGTGAAACGCTCTTAATGTGAAACGCTCTTAATGTGATAAGCTCTTAAAGTGAAACGCTCCTAAAGTGAAACGCTCCTAAACTAAAATGAAACACTCCTAATGTGAAACGACATAAAGTGAAACGCTCCTAATGTGAAACGATCCTAAAGTGAAACGCTCCTAATGTGAAACGATCCTAAAGTGAAACGCTCCTAAAGTAAAACGCTCCTAATGTGAAATGCTCCTAAAGTGAAACGCTCCTAATGTGAAACGCTCTTAATGTGATACGCTCTTAAAGTGAAACGCTCCTAAAGTGAAACGCTCCTAAAGTAAAACGCTATTAATCTGAAACGATCCTAAAGTGAAACGCTCCTAAAGTGAAACGCTCCTACAGTAAAACGCTCTTAAAGTGAAACGCTCCTAATGTGAAACGCTCCTAAAGTAAAACGCTGCTAAAGTGAAACGCTCCTAAAGTAAAACGCTCTTAAAGTGAAACGCTCATAATGTGAAACGCTCCTAAAGTGAAACGCTGCTAATGTGAAACGCTCCTAAAGTAAAACGCTCTTAAAGTGAAACGGTCTTAAAGTGAAACGCTCCTAAAGTGAAACGTTCCTATTCAGAAACGCTCCTAATGTGAAACGCTCCTAATGTGAAACGCTCTATTCCATCTGTTTGAAAAAGTTTTGGTCTTGCTGAGATTCGAACCAGCAGAGTCCATCACCATATACTAGCACCTTATTCAGTTAGGCCACGATCGCCTTGCAAATTTATTATATTTGAGTTGGGTATATAAGTGTAACAGATTGTCCTGCACCATAGAGTTAATCTGGTATGTTAATACAATGTATAGTTTGATTAGTAATACCTTTTAAATGGAAATTGTGCTTCCTCATTTCGTAAGTTGTGTCAAAAAATGAACATTGTGCTTCCTCATTTAGTAAGTTGTGTTAAAAAGTTTACACTTTTCCCGTGTGGTCTTAAGCACACAATAACATTTTTTTTTTGAACATATTTTATTTATTTGACTTGTACGACCAATGTACGAAAATATATGTAAAATAAAGTGTTAAGTGTTGAGTGTACATGAGTGTTTAGGTGGATATACATAGCTGGCCTGGTGATGCTGCCTGTGGCAGTGAAACATGTAGCCACATAAAAAGTAAAGTAAATCTAGACTCTACATTTGGCAACAAATAAATTATATATATATATGTAGTTCTGAGGCTATCAACAACGAATAAGACATTATTAATTAACAATAACAGTGAAATACAAAATTCACTTAATTTCACACCTAAGTCTACAATGATTTATATTATACTCATAGAATAGAACCAAATACATTCATAACAAGTTTTAGTTTATTCAACGTTACTAATTAAGTAAGTATCCTCTATCGGTTGTTTGAAATGATTAATCTGTTGTTATAAAGTTACAAATATGCTACAGTTTGTAGCTAGAAATGATTGAAAGTTATTTTAAGACGTTCACTGCTACGCAAATTTCATATTTAATATGCTAATAGCTGACCTTTTGTTTTTTATATTTATAGCCCAAATGAGTAGAAATTACTTTATTTTTTTATTTTTAACCTTTTTACGTAATAATCACTAATATTTTAAAGCGGACGCAGATGTGCGTCCATAGCACATTGGCTTAAAATTAACGTGCGAAGCACGCAATACTCTGTGTATTGAAGATTCTCCCAATACGTCGGTTGGCGTGCGAAGCACGCAATGCATTGTGTATTGAAAATACTCCATATACGGGGATTAGCATGCGAAGCACGTACTATACTGTGTATTGAAAATACTCAAACACGAGGGTTAGCGTGCTAAGCACGCAATGCACTGTGTATTGGAAATACTCCCAATACGGGGATTTGCGTGCGAAGCACGTACTATACTGTGTATTGAAAATACTCAAAACACGAGGGTTAGCGTGCTAAGCACGCAATGCACTGTGTATTGAAAATACTCCCAATATGGGGATTTGCGTGCGAAGCACGTACTATACTGTGTATTGAAAATACTCAAAACACGAGGGTTAGCGTGCTAAGCACGCAATGCATTGTGTATTGAAAATACTCCCAATACGGGGATTTGCGTGCGAAGCACGTACTATACTGTGTATTGAAAATACTCAAAACACGAGGGTTAGCGGGCTAAGCACGCAATACATTTTGTATTGGAAATACTCCCAATACGGGGGTTGGCATGTAATGTACTGTGCGTCGGCCGCTTCTCATAGTGTTCAGTGTCAATATGTGCGTCCTTAGCAGTGAACGTGTTGACAGATATTTTGCGATAGTATGGAGATAGGAAATGGACAACACATTTTAAATCAAAGTTAGATGTGAGATTCTGTCCTCCATAAGTTTAATAATATCATCCTAGTTTATACTTTCAGACCTGCCACACAATTATTACAGCCCGGGGAAAAGGTTTGTATCCTTTGTTCACTATAACGTTACACAATTATTTCCACTTTGAACTTTTGTTGAGTACAGCCAGAGGATATTCTATAAATCCCAGTGTATCATTGTACATGCTTCTGTAACAAACATTAATTTATTTTTCTGGAACCATATGTGATTTGACGTTACATTGCCCCTTGCACACTAACCGTTATTATATTATAATTATTATTATAATAATTATCCCTTACATATTGAATTATTCTTAGAATTCTATGAAGAGTGTACACACTAATACCTCACTCAAAATCATTAGTCACTAAATAAATACTGCTTAATAAGTTTTAGTACAATTTTCTGCCAATCCTAACGTAACACTTTCACTTAAGTTTGTCGACGCGTTTCGGAGTTCCTCCATTATCGAGACCTATTTCAATACTGGATTCATCCGTTATGGAATCATCTAGATATAGTTAGCCTCACCTCTCCTCCTACTACCGGTGCTGCTTCTTATGTAATCTGTTATGTAATCTGTTATGAATATGTTATGCAACACGTTATGTAATTCGTTATGCACCTAATAAATCTACTTTTTTATTTTTTTTTATTTTCAACAATTTTAGAGTTTGAAAAGTTATTTTTGATTGACTGTTAATTTGTTCATTAATAATATTTTCACCGTACATTTTTAGTTTGTAAATTTCCATGTTTTCCATTATATTTAACCGTCTTCCTTTGTTACTTTGGTGTAAGAGCTTCATTGATTCTTTCATTTCATTTGGCATATGACCCTCATTTAATAAGTGTGTTGCGTAATTTGAATCTCTTTTTTCATATTTATAATATCTAATATGTTCCCTAAATCTTGTTTTTAGTTTTCGTCCTGTTTGGCCTATATATGTTGCGTTACATTTGCACTTTATTTTATATACCCCATTTTTGTCGTATGTTTCCCTTTCTTCTATAGACTTGCTTAATCTTTTCTTTATGGTGTTGTTCGTATTAAAAGCAGTTTTAACATTGAATTTCCCAAAAAAACATTTTCATTTTATATGTTTCTTTTCCAGTGATGGTAAATCCCACCCAGATATTTTCTTGTTTCTTTGTGACTTTGGTCTTATTATTTAAATTTTGTTTTATTTTACGAATAAATTTTCTTATTGTTCTCTTTTCGTATCCATTATTTTCAGCTATCTTAAATATTGTGTTTAGTTCTTCTTTGTGGGCTTTCTTTTTTAACGGTAAACTATATAATCTATTAATCATGTATCGAAAAGCTGCCATTTTGTGTTCCATTGGGTGGTTTGAATGTGCATTAATTAATTATATTATCAGTGTATGTGTATAAGTTCACTATGTCAAATGAAATTAGTTTATGTTCTTCTGAAAACTTCAAGTACTTTTAATTTTTCTGCCACTTCTAATGAGTTTTTTACTATAAATTTGTTTTTTAACAATCTTATATTTCCAATGACGTTTGCTACATGTTTTGAAAATTTGTATGCTGGTGCGGTTGTATAATTTACTATAGGCCTAGGCCTAATTGGGTAGTTATTCTTATGAATTTTTACTTGAGATCTCATTAGTGGTAGGCTGGGGTTCATATTAATGTATTTGTATTCATTCTCGTCCAATAGGTTATGTGATTTTTAATAATATTTTAAATTTCTTTTTGGTATGTTTCAGTTCTATCTTTCTTCTCTTTTTTGATTACATAACAGATTACATAAGCACCGGTAGTAGGAGGAGAGGCAAGGCTAACTATATCTAGACGACTCCATAACAGATGAATCCAGTACTGAAATAGGTCTCGATAATGGAGGAACTCCGAAACGCGTCGACAAACTTAAGTGAAAGTGTTACGTTATGATTGGCAGAAATTGTACTAAAACTTATTTCATGGATCCTAGCAGATATAATTTGTATAATAAATACTGCTTACATTATAATAATCACTATTTTTCGCTTATTATAATTATAATATTATTACATAATAATATAATAATAATAATAATATTACTGTATTATAATATTATAATTATTATATTATAGTATTATAACTATACAATTTCAAAATATGATTTAATATTTTTTGACAGTAGGCCTATATTGACTTTTTTGTTAACCTTTATTCTCCTTTAACATTAATACTGATAAATTATAAACATATAAATCGGTCATAGAAGTTATCACTTTCAACGTGTGATCTTAAGCACAACCAATGTTTTTTTTTAAATCTTATTGTTACAATCTGGATCTATTTTATCACTATATTTAACTTATTTGTATACTCACAGCTCACAGTCCTTTTTGTTTCCTTTTTGTTTTCTTATTGGTTACGCCATTTCGTCTCTTTATCAGGCATTATCAAACTTATATTTGTGTTTTATTACTTACATCCAATAAGGCGCGTCAATTGGTTAAAGGAAAATAAAAATGAAACAAAAAGGTCATTGAGCTGTGAGTATACAAATAATTCGACCACGCAGCTGGACCTCTGACGTGAGTTCAGCAAATTTCCAAAATTAAGTTTATAGGCCTATGTTTTAGAGTTTCAACCAACAATTTGGGAAATAGGTCTACTCACGAAGGCGTTGAACAGCTGTCTGTGTGTACGTAATATATTAGTAGAATTTGTTTGCGCCAAGTGGCCTCGCGAGCTTGCACCACTTGGCTTCGAATCGGGTATTTGTATGGTAATTTACGTTTTGGTCGATTTTGGGGGAACCAAGCGGGCTATCCCCCTGAGGTCGCGTAAAAAAACAAAATGTGCAGAATAACATCATACATTTATATTTTTATAAAAAACTTTAAAAAAATTTCATTCTCGTAGTAAAAATCTTAAAAAATAGTTACTTCCGGTCAAAAAACGTACTTCCGGTTGTTGGATTTTTTTGGCTAAAGAACTCGTCCGAGCGACGTAGACAACCAACACGTGTACCAAATTTGAACCAAATCGGACTTAACATGCGGCCGCTAAAGTGCGTACACATATATACACATATATATGTGTGTTTAAACCAAAACGACACCCATCTGAAGAGCTGTTTAACCTTTTTAACGTATTTAATATCAGACAACTTTTTATAAAAACTCTCTTAACTTTTTTGCATAAGAATTCAAATTCCATTTTGTCCATTCTGAACCATTCACATTTTACACGGCATTCTCAAACAGTGGGTATAAGGACAGATAGGCTTTATAAATCTGTATCCACCACAAATTCGTACTATGTATCACAGATCCTTTTTCGTAACATTCCAAGAAACTTGAGATTATTTAGTAATTATGAAATTAAGGTTTATAAAAGGCAAATTACTTTATGGTTGCGGGAAGTAGGTAGAGACTATTGTGAGTCCGCAATTTCATCGGAGTACGCATAGTGTTTTGTTTACATGGATATTTTGTGGTGTCACTGAAGTGACGTTGTTGTTCTGATGCTGATCTTATTTATTATTTTTTACACTAAACAAATTTTGTTTTTTTTTTTCTCTCTTTTATTATCATAAATTACATTTTATGTTGTGCACGACTCGTGTCCACGCACAGGCCTCGTGCCTATGTGGGCACTATTCCATAGTATTATATTTGTTGTAACTTTGTATTTGTGAAATTTGTTATATGGAAATTAATAAATAAATAATAAATAAATAATAAATAAATAAATATATATATATATATATATATGAATTTTAATGACACCCCAAAACGTGTTCTGGGGACCATGATCGGTGCTCATTTGCTACTCCCGACCTTTGGTCTCACCATAAGGGCCACTGCAATAGCTCATTTTTCCTATGGAAATTCGCTAATAAGTCAAACACAGTGAAAATAACCAGTCCAATTAAGAAGGCAATCAATAAATATTTTATTCGTTTATTTTTAAAGAAATTGTTCTTATCCACGTACCAACTCCTATAAAAGCGAATTCTTACGAACGTGAGGAACATATAATATAACAGCTGATTTCACCCATCATCTGTAAACCAAGTGTAGATTTGGGGTTATGTTTACAACTTCAATCGTTATAATTTCTTGTGAAGTTGATTATTTTTAAATATGAGTTATAGAACTAATGAATGCTATAATATACGTTATAAAATTTGCTTTGGGGTTATAAACTATATATAAATTCAACCTTGTATCGTCAATATATTTGTTTATACAAATTTAAAGAATAATTAGACCTACCTATTCTTTTAACAGCTGATTACATCATCTGTAATACTTAAACAAACCCAGTGTAGATTATAGTTTGGGGTTATGTTTAGGTAGGCCTAGATAAGTAGGCCTTAATGTTGTTTGTAAATAGTTTGTTTTTTAAATTGTGTATTTCTAATGTGTATCTAATTAGTCAGCCTGTGATTTTTCACGTATTAGTACTCTAATAACTAGAACTGAAAATATAATTTTGAGTGTGTTATCATTTGAAATGGCAAAGATTTAAGGATATAAAAAACTATGTATTAAGTGATTTGTCATTAAGATTTTTTTAAATGTCCCTAAATCGCACAGTACCCTCTAACTCCTTATGCTCTGGAGCTTTTATTTTGGAAATATAATTGCGTTTATATACTTTACAGAATAAATATATCAAAGTAACAGTTTTTTGAGGAAAATTATGAAAAACATAAATAGTTATAATGGTGGTAGTGGGTAACACTGGTGTCATTGAGAGGTACATTCTGTCATTTTAGTAAATAACATCTAAAAATTTGTTTATAACTACACATTTAAACTAATAATATGATTTAAATAACTTGTACATTAATAAGGTGCGTTGCAAGGCTTAAAAAAAACTGGATTTGAAATATGAAAATGAAAAAGAATTTCAAATTTACATGATCTTATAATAATTGTAATTCAGTTTTTTTTTTCAGCTTTATTTAACTTCAAATCATGCAATTCCTTTTGGATGTAACTCAGTCGGTAACTATTGGCATATCTTTACTTTCTCGATAATTCGAAGGAAAACAAATTTCCAGGACCAAATCTATTTGTTTTCTTTGGATAATCTATCTCTGTTAAGTGAGATAAAACTTTTTACAAACCTCTACAGAATTTTAAATCCCATTGGTTTTAATTATAATTTCGTCAATCTATTTGATCAATCCAACATAAAGTTTTATTAAGGGCTTAAGTACATTCTAGTATCTTCAATCTGCTCAAAATAAGAATCGTGATTCAATTAATTCGTGCACGTCTCGGTTTGTTCTATTTAAATTGCATTACTTTTAACACAATTAAAAATCGTTGCGCATACATATATTTTTAAAACTTTGTACTGCATCGATTTCGTATGGTTGTAAAATAGTTGCGCTATAATTAGGCCCGATTAAATAAAGTTAAGTTATTAGTGAATTTAAATAGGAAAAATGCGCTATGCAGTAGCCCTTATGGTAAAACCCAAGGTCGGGAGTAGCAAATGAGCACCGATCATGGTCCCCAGAACACGTTTTGGGGTGCCATTACAAATCACCCTCGTATATATGTATAGGGTATATATGTTTATATGTGTTGGTACTCTAGCGGTCGAATTTTAAGTCCGATTTGGTTCAAATTTGGTACACATTTTAGTTGTCTACGTCGCTCGGACGAGTTCGTTACCCAAAAAAATCCAACAATCGAAAGCGCGTTTTTGACCTGAAGTAACAATTTTGAGATTTTTCCTACGAGAATGAATTTGTTTTTTGAGGTTTTTCTACAAATATAAATTTAGGATGTTATTCTGCACATTAAATTTTTTACGCGACCTTATAGCTCGCTTGGTTCCCACAAAATCGATCAAAACGTAAAATACCATAAAAGTACCCGGTTCAAAGCCATGTGGTGGATTTTACCGTGAGGTTGGCGTACGAAGCACGCAATGCATTGTGTATTGAAGATACTCGCACAATACGGGGGTTGACATGAGAAGCACGCAATGCTTTATGTATTGAAGACACTCAAACTATGCGAAATGGCGTGCGAAGCACGCAATGCATTGTGTATTAAAGATACTCCCAATATGCGGATTGGCGTTCGAAGCACGCAATGCATTGTGTATTGAAGATACTCCCAATACGGGGGTTGGCGTGCGAAGCACGCAATGCATTGTGTATTGATGTTAATCCCAATATGCGGAATGGTGTTCGAAGCACGCAATGCATTGTGTATTGAAGATACTCCCAATACAGGGGTTGGCGTGCAAAGCACGTAATGCTTTGTGTATTGAAGATAATCCCAATATGCGGAATGGCGTTCGAAGCACGCATGAATAGACATATTCCCCAAATTGTTGGTTGAAACCCTAAAACTTAGGCCTATAAATTTAATTTTCAAAATTTCCTCAACTCACGTCAGTGGTTCAGCTGCGTGGTCCAATTATTTTATTTTATTTAGGTAGCGTATAGGTTAGGCCAGACATTAAGTCTTATCTTTGCTTTGTTTTACGATGTTGGTTTAGTTTAGATGAGGCTAGGTCCACTTGCTGCATTCATTTACTTTACTTGGATATTGAGAAAACATTCTTGTTAACGCTGATCATTTTATAGTAGGGTATATGTGAGTTACTGGCTCAGCAATATTAGGTTTAATCTTGAAAAAGCTTGGATTTAGGTCTAAAACCTTGTCAAAGAGGGTTGCAAGATATTAAAAGTAATTTTATAAAATCTCTTTTTATCTCCTGCAGGTCAATTAAATTTCTTATCAGAACTGCATGTCTTGAAATGTTCGGCAACATAATATGTTTACACAACAATATAGATCGTCTTACTCCACAGGTAATGTTTTATTTCGATGCGTTCATTTTCGGAATGAGTGACCTTAAAGTTTAGTATGACGTAATAAAGGATTGAGCGTTGAGTTTGATTTATAAACTGTTGACTGCAAACATCTGCCTCACTTTTACAAGAAATCCGTTTCTCAAAATATAATTTCGGGTAATTCTATTTCTATTAGATTTGTTGCAATCATGTGCCTACAACATGTGCCAAAACTCAGATTCTTAATAAAGAGTGATCGAAACTTATTTTTTAAATTGTAAAGAATAAAATTGCACAGGCTTGTTTAATTGTTTACTTGACATTTTACAAATAACGTAATTGAATATATTAATTTTTAAATTAGTATTCCCCTTAAGACACAAAATACTTTAATCAAAAAGTCTTCTTTTTCTAAGGATTTTAATAATGCATTTTTATTATAAATTTATTCTATATTTGTTAATTTAAAAAAAAAATTTAACCACTCCAAAATACTCTGTTAAATGGACAGGGTCCGCGCTATATGGTAAACTCGAGCTAAGGCCCCGTCAGCTGCCGGCAGGTCTCAATAAACTATCTCTCTCGCACTTATGGCTACGCATAAGACTTTTTTGTCGCATTCATTTAAAATCCCTATTCGCATCAGGGAAGTATTAATAACCGTTTAATTCGTCTGGCGCTTTACACGTATTTTTAATATTTTAATAAACATGCTATAAAAATTTCAGAATGCCCAAAGTATATTTTTGAAGTATAATTATTACATATATTCGGGGGCGGGGGGGGGGGTTATATCTGGTTATACTCTAAAACAAACAAAAAGTCTCGGATGTTTATATCTGGGTTAAATAGGTGCTAAAATTAAAGATTAAATAAATTTCATGTTGCCCAAAACATATTGTTTTCATTTATTTTTTTGCAGATGTCATAGGTTGCGCAGTAGCAAAATAACGGCAAACCCTCTGCCTGACTAACGATTCTAGATTCTCCAAATAATAAAATATTAGTTTTTTGTTATTTTAACTTGCCCAAAATACCTTCCCTAAATTGGTCGTCAGCTCTTGGACTATAGGGATTGGTGACCGTTGAGTAATAACCTGAATTTCGTCACATTCTGTAGATAACCATAAATAGTTTTTTATTACTGTGTTTATCATATTAAAATATATGCTTGACTTTTGCCAAGACTTATATAACTGGATTTTTGTAAATCAAAGTTATTTGAACACGTTAATAAAATTTAACTCTCACTAACCAGCGCATTATCTACAATAGTAATCGATCTCCAAGGAATCCAAGGATTAAAGTTTGAACTGAAGGTATTTTTTTATTTATTCGAAGGTACTCAAAAAATTTTACTGCACAAAATTAGCTTTAAAGAAATTTTAATTCCCTAATTCCTAACAGATGTTTACACGGTTTGTTTAAGCACTAACATTAATTATTTGTGTATCTACTATTGTAATTGATCATCAAGCAAATAACTGTTGTGGTCTCTTCTAAATACAACCCACGTGGAAGCAATGGATTTATTATTAAAACAATTTATCAACAGTATCAGATGTGAACGTTTTCAATAATTTGTCAAATACGTGACTCTTTATAATTGTTAATGTTTGTATTAAGTACAACACGTAATCAACAAAATTATTATTCAGGTTATGACATGGAGTTGTAATACATGTTACAAATTCAGTAAGACTTTCTACTCATAAAACACTAATATAAAAATTGAAGTTACAAATTTTGAAATTGACTAGTAATGGTAATTGGCCTCTGTAAAACAGACTATAGTCAAATGCAAGTCAGAGTGAGGTGGAAGTTCAAGCCTATCGAGGGTCAGCACGGTCGACTGGTTTCCGCTCTACTTCTACCTGAATTTAAATTTTTTATAGTAGCGTTATGCAAACTTTTTTTATAACAAGAAAATATAAAAATAAATCACATAACGTTGTGTATCATGATCGTCTGTTTATTTTGGTACCAAATTTGAAGTAAATCGGTAAATGTTGAGTAATTAAATAGTTCTTAGTTACATTAAAAGCTATGCCATTTAATTACTCAACATTTACCGATTTACTTCAAATTTGGTACCAAAATAAACAGACGACCATGATACACAACGTTATGTGATTTATTTTTATATTTTCTTGTTATAAAAAAAGTTTGCATAACGCTACTATAAACAATTAAAATTCAGGTAGGTGTGGAGCGGAAACCAGTCGACCGTGCTGACCCTCCGTAGGCTTGAACTTCCGCCTCACTCTGAGTTGAATTTGACTATAAATGCCAGTTACAGAGGTAATATAGGTGGCAGTAGCTGATTACTGTATTAAAACTGAAGATCGTACATCTCTGTAGAATGTAATCGAATCTTTTTACTTACTAGGAGGCCGTAACGTCTGCTCAAATCAAGTGTCACAAAATCAGATTAATGTCAGTCACGCGGATTGAAGCCGCAACAATGCTATACAATAGGATGTATGGGATATATTCTTGGTTGAACTCGACAAAAGTGAGATTAAAAATAATAGTAGGCCTATCAAATGATACTTTGCCATAGATGAAATAAAGATATTGAAACGTGTATAATATTATAAATACTTACTAACAACTTTTTCTTGTTATTCTATGACAATTTGTGTTTTATCTTGTATAGTATTTTTGAAACATAAGTAGCAGAATCAGAAATAGATTAAACCCTATAATGTGCCACTATAATGACAAAAACTCTATAAAAAGAAACACTATAAAAACATTTTTAAAGCGTTATGTTTTAGATATAAATATATTAAATAACTATACCTTTAATTTTATAAATCACTAACTACAAACTACTCTGGTTCTTTGTGATTTTTTAATGTACATTAACAATATTCTATTCCAATGTGCAGTGCCATGTTTTATGTTGTAATTTGTGTGTATGTTTTTTTTTTTTGTGTGTCCGTACTTTTTCATTTTTGATTGACGTGTTCACATGTTAGTTATTTCAACGCCTGAAGACGAGAACCTGTTCTCGAAACGCGTAGTGTAAAACTACAAAATAAGTTGCATGCTGGAAATCCGGGCATACGTTTGTGTAGGTATAATACATTTAATTTTATTAAGTAAATGATAACTGTTGGGTCTGAACTAAAGACAGTTGTAATCAAAAGTAACCTGATATGGTCAAATTATAAATGTACTCTTTAATCTTTTAAATAACTAAATGTCAAATATCAAATAAACATTAAGTATTTCACGTATAGTTCATTTCACCTCAGCGTGAGGCAAATATAAATGACCGTAATAAAACCCTTACCCTCAGGCCTATTGTGCGACATCGGGGATGGGCACTTGTCGTCTGCCTTTGTATTAGAGTTATTGCTGTTTGTCCCAGTG
>JAGFPH010012214.1:10250-21947 GCA_018207615.1 Philaenus spumarius | reverse complement strand
GGGTTGGCGTGCGAAGCACACAATGCACTGTATATTGAAAATACTCCGAATACGGGGGTTGGCGTGCACTGTGCGTCGGTAGCTTCTCATAGTGTTCAGTGTCAAGGTCACGTGTGCGTCCTTAGCAGTGAACGTGTTAAACAGAGATGTAACGGGTACTGATGTTTTTAGTCGGGTTAGTAGCGCTTTGCTCAAGTGGCACCATTCGCGCCGGTATCTGTACTTAAGTTCTAAAAAATGTAGATTTTATGGCTTCCTCTCTTTGCATTTATTGATGTTTATTTCAAGATTAGGAAATGTTTATTTGGAATTTAATTAAAGAAAATTTTTTCTAATTAAATAAAGTGTTTGTTTTATTCATCAACTTTTAATTCAAAATCTAATAAATAAATAAATTTCTAATAAATTAAAAATATTAAATAGAAAACTGTAGCCTACATTAGCATGTTGAAAATCTTTAACGGCATGAACTCAGTTAGTGATATAGTTTGTTGTTTGTAGGCCCAAGTGGTTCCTTTTGAAGAAAAAAGTAAACAAAGAGAACTGAAAACAATAAACAACGATTCAAACGATTTCGTCCATTAGCAAAAATCGTAATAAAAATATTAGAACGTGTAATGTACAGCACTGTATAATATACAAGCGTCTACCGGTTCCCTATGCTGCGTATTAACACAGTATACCCGGTGCCTGTGAGAGTAGAAATGAGTCTCCATTTATAAATACATTTAAAATATTAAATAGGCCTAAAATAAAATGTTTTCCAAAATGTATTTAATTTGTTCGAGTAAAATGTTAAATAGGCTTTGTACATTTACCATGTTGAAATTCCTTAACAGAATAGACTCAGTGGTTTCTTTTTAAGAAGAAAGTAAACAAAGAGAATTTAAAACAGTAAACATGTTCAAACGTATAACAGCTGATTTCGTCCATTAGCAAAAATCGTAATAAAAATATTTCATAAATATTAAAACGTGTACAAGCGTTTTCTGGTTCCCTATGCTACGTATTAACACAGTATACTCGGTGCATGAGAGAGTAGAAATGGTTCTATTTCTTTTCAACTGCCGGATGGAGTCGTAGAAGTGTAACCGTTTCAATTCTCACGCACTCCGCGTTCGTGTATGACGCATTTGACAGGAAGAGTAGAAACTATTCACCTACTCTTTCTTTTCAACTGTCTGTTGAAGTCGGAGAACAGGGAGCGTTTCACTTTTCGTCTGAAAATATTTTCACTAAACCGATACATGATATTACGTCACCCACCTGCTAAATGCAATGCGAGGAACATTTTTTATTTCAGACAAAATGGCGAAATCGGAAACGCTCCAAGAACCCACCGATTTACAACTTACGGTACGCCTAACCCCGAATCAATCCGTACGGTATCGAACGCCTCATTGGACAATCGCCGGATGTGGTTAGAGGTACCGCAAAGTGACGCCGGATTGGTGCATTCGTACTGGTTAAGCCTGTGCTATATAAGAGATAATGCAGCGGTATTGTGCCATGGCCATCACTTCCTGTTGGGATAAGATAGTTCCGATGTTTCCAACAAAGATAGTATTGTGGCGAACACGTGTACATTCATTCTTGACACCCAATCATGGAGAGTTGAAATGTGAGACAATTTTTCTAAATTCAAACTAAATATTGCTTCTCGTTGTTACTGTAGACAATTACCAAGAATTAATATTTTCAGTTTTTCGTCGTTGTCTCAGTTTCCCTTAAGGGTCTGCTCCAGTAAACGAGAAAGCAACCGGAAACGCAACCGCTTCTCAATGTACCCCTATCTAAACAGTGTAATTTCTTGCAGCTGAACGCTTTGACATTGCCTTATTTCAAACCATTTTATAAGTCTATCTTTTGTAATTGAGTGTTGAAAAAAAAACTGAATATTCTTTATACAATTTCGGATCCGGCTTGCTTGTTTTTCATTATTAATTTGTTATTGTGTTAGGAAAAAAATTCAAACTTTGTACTTACAAAATGTCAATTACAAAACAAATCAAAAGCATTTAAAAAAAAAACGAAATTGCAAGACGGATCCGTATTGTGACTGTGCTTAAAATGAGACCTTGCAAATAATTTTTTGATAAAAAGTAAACGAAATAAATGGTTTGAAATTTAACATTGCTCTTACGGGATAAAAATCCAAGACGGCCGCCACTACAGCAGACCCGTAAGCTGTAGAAAGAGAGAGATACACATGTGTAGAATTCAAATAAAACATTTAGTTCTAGCCTAACGTGGTCATTGCAGACAATTACCAAGAAATAATGTTTTCAGCAGTTTCCCTTAAAGACAAAACTGAAAACATTATTTCTTGGTAATTGTTTTACAATAATCTAGAACCAAAGTTTTATTTGAATTCTACACATTTATATTTACTCTTTCTGTAGCTTAAGAGTCTGCTCCAGTAAATGAGAAAGCAACCGGAAACGCTTCTCTCTATAGCCGTACCTAAACAGTGCAATTTCTTGCAGCTGAGCGCTTTGACATTGCCTCATTTCAAACCATTTTATAAATCCGTCTTTTGTAATTGAGTGCTGAAAAAGAAAAACTGGATATGCTTTATTAAATTGCGGATCCGGCTTGCTTTTCACTTTTAATTATACATTTATTGTGTAAAGAAAAAAGTTCAAACTTGGTACTGAACTTAAAAAATGTCAATTACGTGACAAATGAAAAAAGTTAAAAAAAAATGTGAAACACAAAACGGATGCTTATTGTGACTGTGCTTAAAATGAGACCTTGCAAACAATTTTATGATAAAAAATAAACGAAATAAATTGTTTGAAATTTAACATTACTCTTATGGGATAAAAATCCAAGATGGCTGCCACAACAGCAAAACAAAAATGATACCCACATTCGGACTGTCCTAACCTTTAAAATGACATATCTATATATATAAAAATGAATTGCTGTTCGTTAGTCTCGCTAAAACTCGAGAACGGCTGGACCGATTTGGCTATTTTTGATCTTAAAATGTTTGTAGTAGTTCATAGAAGAAACGTTCTATACGTAAAGAAAAGTTTGAAAAGTTTCCCGAAAAAGTTTCAAATTTGGAAGAACAGCATTTATTGTATGAACTCAAAACCATAGCTCACAAAAACAGCTGTTCTTATAAAAAGCTAATGTTTGTTTGCATGTATTACCATAGCAAAATTACTTAGCAAATGTATAATCACTTTAATACTCTTCAAAACCAACAGCTTTTTAAGGTTAGATTGAAAAACTATAAACAAACACAAATAAAAATGCTTACTGAATTATAACTCAACTCAAACATTGGTTATTAAATATCTATATAGGCCTACTTAGAGATATGCTGCTTAAAATATTGTTTATATAAAATATATCATAACTATGAAGTTTTTAATACTTTTCAAAACATATTTTCGCTATCAATAATAATAATAACAAACAAATTATTTGACACCATGCATAAGCATAAACATACACGAGTTTAAACATATTTTATTGAAAACTAAACAAACCATCTGAATTAAACTAAATGCCAATAAAATATCACATTCGTAGCTTTATTTTGATATATACTGTATATTGTATATTTAAATACTAAACAATATAAATCTTATACTAATTAGGCCTATACATTTTAAATTACAAACTCTATTTGAACCAGTTTGTTACATCCTAAATTAACGCGGATGTTAGAAAGTGATTCAAATATCTTTTCTACGACCCCCAGCTAATTTAAACCCTCGCTAAGAAAGGGTTAAAAGAAATTCGAAATTTTAGGGTGGTTTGGGGAGGGGGATCAAAGTTACTAAAAATCCCTATAAGAACGAATTGGAATGAAATTTGGTACGTAGCTTCCTCTAAGGCCGTAGGTGCTCGCAACATTGTCAATGAAATTAAGTGAAAGTCAAAATTAGTAAAAACTATAAATTAAAACGATATAATATATTTAAATATTATTTAAAGCTTTTTCATGTTAGATAGTAGGTAGTTTAGGCCTACAGGAATAAAATTTTCAGTGCTTTCCTAAATAGCGAAGACTTTTTTTCATGACCACAGTAGGATACGCACAGGTATTCAACGAACACTTAAAAAGAATTACAATTACGTCAAAAAGACTGAAAATACCAACAACCACGGGCAACACCGTACGGGTCAGCTAGTTCATAATAATTGTCTAATCATTATTAGGCCTATTCTAGTAATCTTGTTACGCATTTAACATTATTCTTATGTTAGTTGTAATTAAAGATGGTGGCTGGAGTCTGCCGTTCCTTAAGCTATAAGGGGAGTTCAAATAAAACATTTTTTCTAGCCTAATCTTGGTCATTGAAGACAATTACCAAAAAATAATGTTTTCAGTTTTCCGTTGATAACTCACTTTCCCTGATGCTATAGAAAGGGGACATACATAAACATTGTTAACAACGCCCTGAATTGGGCTAGAACCAAATGTTTCATTTGATATTTTGTTAAAGTTGTCGTTTCCCCTGATATTCAACGTTAAAAAGTTTTAAAGGCTTCCATTTTGAAAGGAATAAAGGAAATGGCGGTCTTTTTTAGAAGAGGGCCGCGACTCTTAAAAATGCCTATAGAGTCAGGGTAACAAAAACTAACGAAGCTGTTAACTAGTATATAATTATTATATTGAAGTAAATAACACATATTACTTGATTGTACTTTTGTAAACATATGTAAGTTAGTAACATCAATGAAGTTATTTTGACTAGAGGGCTCCGCCCCCTGCTCGCTTCGCTCGCCAACCCCAGCGGTGAACTTTTTTATAGGGCTTGCTACTACATTTATTTTTTAATTATTTATTCCATAAATAAAATTACAAACAATGTACAAATTATCGTCTATGGATTTAGTGCCCACATAGACACGAGGCATGTGCGTGGGCACGAGTCGTGCACAACATAACTTCTCAATAAAAAATATGGAAAAAGAGAGAAGATAAAAAAAAAGAAGAAAAGTACAATTTTAAAATGTACAAGAAATCATAAATAGGTCATCACCAGAACAACAACGTCACCCATGTTCCTACAACAAAAATTCCCCTACAAAGAATCAGAATAGAACTCGAGATAAAAAATGAAAATATAAAAAGAGCGACATATATGCTAAACGTACTCCGAAAAAATGACGGACTCACAATAATCCCTCCCTACCTCCCCTAACCACAAAGAAACTTGCTTTTTATAGGCCCTAACTGTATAATTTTGAAAAAGTCTCAGGTTTTTTGGAATATTACGGAAAATCATCTGTGAAACGTAATATGAGTTAGAAGTGGATACAGATCTATAAAGCCTGCCTGTTCTTATACCCACTGCTTGAGCATGACGAGTAAAATGAGAATGACTCGAAATAGAAAATATGAAATTGGAATTTTTATGCAAAAAAAGTTAAAAGAGTTTTTACAAAAAGTTTTCTGATATTAAAAACGTTTAAACAGTCATACAGCTCGTCAGATGGATGTCTTTTTTGTTTAAGCAGCGCCATATTCATAACAGATCTCTGGATCCTAAGAAAGCCAGTATGGATTTGCAGGCGCATCCCCAAACTATTACCCCCCCACCTCCAAAGCAACGATTGGCAATAAGCAAAGTACAACTGTCTTATTTTCCAAAAGTATAATATTTCATTTAAATTCCTAAAAACATAGATTAACTTTCTAATTTCACGACTCAAATAGTCAACATGTGCCGACCAATTTAAGCGTTTATCAAACAAGACACCCAAGTATTTGGAGGAGTCAACTCCATCAATGTTACTACAGCCACAGAGCTTACTTAGGTAATTCCCACACGAATGCAATTTATGCTACAGCCACAGAGCTTACTTACCCACACGAATGTAATTGAATCACTAATGGACCTAAGGGCTATAGGAAGGAACTTTGTTTTAGATATTTTAGGGGTTAAAACATTTTGATCGAACCATTTTTTCACTACCGACAAATCCTTCACAACCTTCCCTTGTACTTCTTCCCAACTATTACCCTCGAATAAAATTCTCACCCCTTAGCAGCATGCGTTAAATTGTAAAATCTATGATACTTTTTCTATGTATCTTAAAAAAAAAATGTAAAATTTTTCAGCTCACTAACTTTAAGGAAAATATAAAAATTAATTTTTATTGTTTTAGGGGTTGTAGCATTTTCACCCCTTAGCAACACGCGACAAAATGCAAATCTACTTTACTTTTTCTATGTATCTTGTAAGAAATAAGTGAAAAAAAAAATCATTTCTCTAGCTTTAAGCAAAGCATAACAATTAATATTTATTGCTTTTTGGGTTTATTCAACTCTTAATTCAAAATTAATTATAGTCTACACTCAGGGATAGTGTAGCTTTTTATTAGTAAAACTATTTTTTCAATCGGTTCAGTAGTTCCAGAAATTCCCCCCTACATACAAACAAACAAACAAATTTTACAGTACATAATATTGTTACATAATATCTTTATAATATTGTTACAGTACAGATAACAAAAATGCAAGCATTAAAAACAATTTGGGTCTGCGTCGGACCAGACGGTGGAAGTTATACTTCTTTGGCCATCCAATGGTATAGACAGGTAGACCTACTATTGATTTAATATATTTTGGGGAAAAACCAGTCGTAACTTAGAGTAACCCTACTATTTTGTAGATGATAGCCTATTCTTTTATAAAAACACTAACCGACACTGAAGGCATATTTTAAAATTAATATCCCGTTTTTTCATTCTTTGTTACATACGCTTATGGAATACTACCGTTGCATCTGTTTGGTTGGTCACAGTTAGTCTGGGGGCCATGATCAGTGCTCACTTACTACACCCAACAAATTAATATTGCATTGTCATCGGTCCTTGATAAGTGTGCAAAGTTTCAAATCAATCCGACTTTCTGAAGGGGGTGAAAATCACGTCGTGGTTTGGAGACCGTGATCAGTGCTCACTTACTACACCCAACACAATTAATATTGCATTGTCATTGGTTCTTGATAAGTGTGCAAAGTTTCAAATCAATCCGACGTTTTGAAGTATAGGAAAGTACACGAATTTACGAAGAAAGGTATAAAAAGGCAATTTCCGTATTTTACTCCTAACGCGTGACGCGGTTTCTCGACCGACACCCCATTCCGATTACAACGAGCGCAAAGAAGTATAACTTCAAATATAGTCTGAAGTTCTAACTTATAGTCTTTAGTACGTTTACCTGCATTCAACATTCAACTAACAAAGACTCGGAAAAGATTGATTATTTTTACAATAACTATGTAGAAGTCTAATATCGTAAATAAAAGTTTTAAGAGTGTTTTTACGAAATGTTCGTGAACTTTGCTTCACAGACGCCTGAGCTTAATATTATAATTAAAACAATTTTCTAATTGATAATTAACTTGCCAAGGCTGACGTCATCGCAGAGAGAGACAGAGATAGGGCAAATTGGACTGTCACTCTCATTCAGACGCCGCCGTATATATTCTGTTAATACGCAAATGGAGGACATGATTCGTACGTGTGAAACATAAGAAACTCGATAAATTGTGAAGATACAAGTTTGTGAAGTTGAAATAATTTGTAAAGTTGGCGGTTTTAAAGATATTCAATGTTAATTAAGCATTAAAAAAATATTTGTTTTAAGCTAATTTTGGATGTTGTAGACAATTACCAAAAAGTCTATATATATATTTTTTAAATCCTGTTTTTTATTCACTCACTTCCTAAAGTTAATACTTAACCGATTTTGATGATTCTTTTTTTATTTAAAAGATAATTTCAAGTTCTAAGCCACTGTGAAGCTAAATATTATATTTACACTTTTATTTTGGTTACATTCCGAGTTTTAAAATTGCATCAATATGCTAAAACTAAATTAATAGGAAATAATTGGTTCTAAACAGCTGATAACCTAATTGAGTTTTAAATAAATAAGTTATATACTTTACTCAACTGTCAACAGATGATTTAGGTTATGTTATTGATGTGTTTTAGGTCTGATTTGTTGCCGTGTATGTTGGTGTGTAATTAATCTATGAAGTTTTCTTTAGGCCTTTTATTTTTGTCATCCCTGATAGTAAATGAAAGTAATATTGTTAAGATACGTGGAGATGGTGATTGAATTGAGAATTTGAATACTTTTAATAAATTAAAAAGGTGGAAAACAAGTTGAATTTTGTTACTTTACATCAAAATTGGAACAGGAGATACTCGTTATGTTTTAATTTTTTTTAGTCTATAACGCGGTTATCTTATGAAAAAATCCATTTTGTCTGTCGCTAAAAATGAAAAATATTTTCTGTCTTGTAAATTTTGCTTTTCAAGATAGTCCCCTTTCAAAATTTCTAACGGCCGTCATTTTGAAAATTATTAAAATTAATTCTAGGTTTGTTTTTTTTTTTTTTTTTTTTTTTTTTGTTAAACGTCCTCCTGTTTTGCACTTTAAGGGTCTGCTGTAGTGGTGGCCATCTTGGATTTTTATCCCATAAGAGCAATTTTAAATTTCAAACCATTTATTTCGTTTACTTTTTATCATAAAATTGTTTGCAAGCACAGTCACAATACGCATCCGTCTTGAAATTTACATTTTTAAAATTTCTTTTATTTATCAAGTAACTGACATTTTGTAAGTACAAAGTTTGAATTTTTATCCTAACACAATAAAAAATTTATAATTAAAAATAATTTGCAAGCCGGATCCGAAATTTTATAGCTAAAGAATATAGTTTTTTTTTTCAACACTCAATTACAAAAGATAGACTTATAAAATGGTTTGAAATGAGGCAATGTCAAAGCGTTCAGCTTCCAGAAATTGCACTGTTTAGATAGGGATACATACAGTGAGAAGCGGTTGCGTTTCCGGTTGCTTTCTCGTTTACTGGAGCAGACCCTTAATGAAGACGGGACTTACAGTTTTACGTGGAATCCGAACCGCCAATGATGTCTGTTAAGAAACCATTTAGAAAATTATTCGGGGTCAAATGGGAATTGAACCCGGAACTTTTCCATTGCCATGACAATTGATAAAGCTTTCACGCCTTAACAACCACGGCCATCGTGGCTTATTTAATTATCGGTGTTTGGTACACTTGTAAATCGTAATAAACAAAATGCTTACGTTATATTAAAACTCACTATCTTATCTATTTCTGGAGTTTTGGTTTGTAAAAAAACAAAATTAGTCCTTGTTATCACAGAACAAATTATTCTTGTTTTTCTTTTATTTGTAATGCTAGTCAGCCCCCGTGAAAAATCACAGGCGAATTAATTAGATACACAACAGAAAAATACATAATTTAAAAAAATACTATTTAAAAACAACAGATCTTATCTAGGCCTATCTAAATGTGCTGACGGGGATTTTTAACTCGCTAAATGTGTACAATAATTTTATTATAAGGATTATAAAACTGTAGGCCTATTTCTAAATTTTTGTTTGCATTTATTTATGTTGTTTTTACAGGGGTTTTCAACCTTTCAGGCTCTGTGCCCCCCTTTGAACACTGATGCGAGGTCACGCCTCCCCCCATACCACCACCATATGTAGTTATGCAAGTATTATAATTGGAATTTGAAACTGAAGCCGGTTAGGATAGCTGAAACTGGTTATTAAATGAAAATATAAATAATTTCACACACAAAATTTAATATTAGCCTACCACACATAACTTTATTTTGAACATATTATTATCAGAAAATATGAAATCAAAGAACCAAATACAAATTTATTTGAGGTAATCCAGGATCTATTTTAGGTTGGCATATAATACCAGTCATTTTCACAACATTAATGAGAGTGCTGGTACTGTTTGTCCCCGACAATATTTTGAATATTTTATTTTTTTAATACACTTAAGCTTCCCTTGAAGTTCTTCTCCCCCCCCCCCCCAAGGGGGCATGCCCCCCAGATTGAGAACCCCTGTGTTATTATATATTTAAAGAAAGATGAAAATATTATCTTTTAATTGCTTTTTATTTTATACTGATAGAAGAAATAATTTAGAAGTTATTAATATTATAGTGAAGAAATAAACAATCGAATACATTATTATGTTTATATGTTATACGAAAATGTACGAATGTTTCCGAAGTTAAACGAACAGGTATCTCTTCTTTAAATTTGTATAAACAAATATATTGATGATAAAAGGTTGTATTTATGTACAGTTTATAACCTCAAAACAAATCGTATAACGTATTGCAGCATACATAGGTTCTACAACTCATGGGCGTAGTGAAACTGCCCCGACATTTTGGGTACTTTTGAAACGATGAAACTGCCCCGCTCATTAAAGAGGATTAGTAAGGGTCGCCTCGAAAGACTAGAAATGCTGAAATAGCACCTAGCGCCCTGCGGGACTGGGGGAAAAAAGGGAATTATTTTTGCCCCTGCGTCCTGTCAGTGATTGCAGTCTCCTGAAACCAAACCAACCTAACCTAACTTAACCTAACCTAACCTAATATTTATTGGTATGCGTTCCAATCAGATGGTATGCTACAGCAAGGGGCTATGAAACTATTCGGAGGGAAATATCCCGTCAGGTAGAAAGTTGGGGCAATTTCAGCCTTTCTGGTCTGGCGAGGCGACCCTTCTTGGTCCTCTTTAATGAGCGGGGCACTTTCATCATTTCAAACTACCTAAAATATCGGGGCAGTTTACGTGTTCTCATAACTCGTACCCTATTTGAAAAAAATTAACTTCACAAGAGCTTATAATGATTCAAGTTGTAAACATAACCCCAAAGTGGGTTTTGTTTAAGAATTACGGACGATGGATTAAATCAGATGTTATTTTATGTTACTCAAGTACGTACGTATGTTGATAGGAGTTGAATTTTAATTTATTAAGAATTTAACTGCTCCCGATGACATCTTGAGCTCTGTTTTTTCTTTGCCTTTTAGTTGAGAGATATGCAACCTCAAAACTGGCAGATCCATGAAGGCTGCATTATTTCTTCACTTTTTTTCTTCTTTTTCTTCTTCTTAAATTTTTCTGTTGTTATTTATATTAAGTTTTTCTTTTTTTTTAGGAATTAGAAGTAATATATTGTTTTTTGTTTTCTTTTTTGTGTATTTTATCTTAAGTAAAATGTCACATTTCAATTTATTTTGCTAGTTCCGTTGTTAAAGTGAGTTATATTTTTCTTTTGTTTTCTAAATCTGTTTTTACTTTCTCACTATACTATAGTATAGAGAAAGTATACTGATCGCAAAAAAATCGATGTTGATATTTTTGTGAAAATATCCATTTTGGGACCCCCTGAGTCCAAAAAAGTGGTTTTTACAAAATGTCCGTCTGTATGTCTGTATGTCTGTATGTATGTCTGTATGTATACAAAGCTAGAGCGAAAACTATACTTTCGATTTCAAAAAAAATTGCACCAGACATGTCAAGTAGGCCTGTATAGATATACGAAAAACGGGTTTGAAATTTTTTGAAAAACAACCCCCTTTTTGGCAAAAAAACCCCCAAAAATCAGTTATTATTTTTTATAAAAAAACGGCTCTAACGATTTTGATAAAATTTGGCTTATTTGTAGCCTTTAATGTACCCTACCATATGCAAAAACCCCCATCTTTCTAAAAATTCTCGTTTAGCTAATAATAATAATAATAATAATAACAGATTTTTAAGGGGTTTTTGGCCCATAAAGGGGGTTGTTTTCCAAAAAATTTTAAAACCTCTTTTCGTGCATCTATACAAGCCTAATTGTCGTGTTT
>JAGFPH010012212.1:20361-31200 GCA_018207615.1 Philaenus spumarius | reverse complement strand
AGCCCATGTTACTCAGGGATAGTGTAGCTTTTTATTAGTAAAACTATTTTTTCAATCGGTTTAGTAGTTCCCTACTTACAAAAAAAAAAACTACCTCTTTAGAATATTAGTATAGAAGAAGACTTATTGATTAAAACGGTATCAGGAAACTGACACATACTTTCTCCCTCATTATAGGAACTAAATAAAAAAATATTATTTCATGAAGCCAAAAGTGTATGAAAGAAACATAAATTTCGTATTATTGTTTTTTTTTTAATGATAATTTATAGTTTTGTTAAGAGATATGCACTGTCATTTCCCTGGAAAGTATAACAGCTTTTTTATTTTTTTATTTTTAAGAGTAATTTTCCCATAAAAATCCATAAAATAACTGAAAACCCAACTTTTCTCAAAAACGGCTCGAACGATTTTGATTAAAATTTTATAATTTATAGTACTTTAGGTCCCTAATAAACTATAAAATTTTAATCAAAATCGTTAGAGCCGTTTTTGAGAAAAGTTGATTTTTCCGTTATTTTAAGGTTTTTTATGGGAAAATTACCCTTAAAAAAATTCACAAAAATGAAAAAACGCATGGAGATACCGTGGATTAGTACCTCCATACCAAATTTCATCAAAATCGGACGACTGGTTTAGGCTCTAGGTCTGATAACATCCACACACACAGACAGACACACTCACAGACATCACTCCGAAAACCACTTTTTTAGGTTCAGGGGGACCCAAAATGAATATTTCCACCAAAAACTCAAACTCGAAAATTTTGACGAATAGGCCTACAATACTTTCTCCATATACTATGGTATAGGGGGAGAAAGTAAAAAGTTGTAAACATAAAATCATAGGTATAATCTATGCTAGGCTCTGTTTTAGCAGGTGATGGGTGGAATCAGCTGTTATATTATAAGTTACTCACGTACGTACGTATGCTCGAACACTCGCTTTTATAGCAGTTGATGATGCTGTTAAGGCGAATAGACTAAATTTTTCAAATAAAAATATTGTGTTAGATATGTTTTGAAATGGATCAACTGAATTTTAAAAATCCTTAGGCGCACCTAGCGCTTTTTAGATGAGGTAAAATATACGAACTCGCGAAGCGTTCTTGATTTCGTCGAAGATTTATTCTTCTTCATTAGCTTACACACGTTCTAATATAAACCAGCTGTTTGACGTAACGGCTGATCGTAAAAGAAGAAGAAATCGACGGAATAAAATAGGCAGTGGTAAACTCAATAGTTGTATCGGTTTAGTCAAATGTACATTGTGTTTCGCAAGTTGTGTTAAACAGTTTACTTATTAATATTTCTGACATGGACATTGCACTTCCTAATTTTGTAAGTTGTGTTGCTTTAGTGTATTCGATGATGCCTCTAAAATGGACATAATGCTTTCTCTTTTTTTAATGTCTAAATTTCTTAGCTCGATTGCTACGGTAATGAATGTCGATGCATTAAAGAATCGTGTGTTGGTTAAGTATAGGCCTAACCTAAAATTACGTTGTTTTTCAATTATTATTTTACTAGGCCTATAGACAATCATGTTTGTGTTTTTTATATTTCAATTTTAAATGGGACAATATAAAAATAGATCAAATTTCGGATTGAACAAAAATAACCAAGGATTTATATTTATGACAGTTTTCACTTCTATCGGCAATCCCACGGCTGCTTTCTTTCTTTCTTTTTTTTAGCGAATTTCCATTCTAAAAATGAGCTATTGCAGTGATCCTTATGGTAAGACTCAAGGTCTTACTTTGAGCACCGATCACGGTCCCCAGAGGTGTTATTAAAATTCATATGTATTATGTATATATGTGTTCGAACTCTGGCGGCCGCATTTTAAGTCCGATTTGGTTCAAATTTGGTGCACTCGTTGGTTGGCTACGTCGCTCGGACGAGTTCGTTACCCAAAAATATCCAACAATCGGAAGCACGATTTTTTGACCGGAAGTAACTATTTTTTTCAATTTTCCTACGACAATGATTTTTCAAAAAGTTTTTCTAAAGATATTAATGTAGGATGTTATTCTGCACATTTTGTTTTTTTACGCGACCTTATAGCTCGCTTGGTTCCCCCAAAATCGATCAAAACGTAAAATACCATAAAAGTACCCGGTTCAAAGACACGTGGTGGATTTTATTTTCCTATCCGAGGTCGACGGATGAGTTTTTACGCTGCGAGCGAAGCGAAGTTTATAACCCAAGTACACAAAATCGACCTCGGAAAGCGATTTTTTAATACTAATATATTTCGTACACAGGGGCATCTATTTAACACCGTCGTGACTATTTCCCAAATTGTTGGTTGAAACCCTAAAACATAGGCCTATAAACTTAATTTTGGAAATTTATTAAACTCACGTAAGCGGTTCAACTGGTCGAATTGCTTAATATGACAAGAATTAAGTAAACGAAATGGTTATCAAAATACATACACATTCAACGATTTCTAACCTCAAAGTTGATCATAAAGCGTATTATAGTTCGAATACAAAAAAACCAACATCTAGACATTATAAAAACTTTTGATTTAAGGCTCGGCGGACCCAGCCACCATCTTGAATTTAAACTCCCATAAGAGCAAAATGTTAAACGGGTAATTTTTGTTTTTTGTTTAACAGCTGATCAATAATGTTATATATTTCTTTAAAATTACAGTTATTTTACACGATCATGCGCTGTCAGGGCTATAGAATACAAGGGCTAGACCAGTCCGCCAAGGAAAGCGTTCCCGTCCTTGCCACTGTGATGACGTCACGGTGGTAACTCCTGCACCATTCCCACCGCTTCTCATAAGTATTCTCTGCTACAATAATTTCAATTTCTTAGCAAATCCGTATCATTTTCATGATGCACTCTTCTTTAGTTTTAGTATTGACACTACACAAAGCAATAAGTAGACGGTAAACAATTAGTCTAAAGATGTAAGAAGAAGACCGGGTTACAATAAAACTAAATAATTCGTAGGTAATAAACCGATGTAGTGTACTAATGTTAGCGTACTTTTAATTTGATTCTGTGAAACATTTCTGAAAACTAAATACGAAATTGAACAAAATGTGCCACATTATTGAAAATGATTGTATTTATTACAATAAACCACCAAAACTTGCATGTCATACTGCAGTTAATAAAACATGTGTAATACTAATAAAATAAAACACATAAAAGTTATAAATACTTACATATAATGAGTAGCTTATATGCAGATATGCACATTGACATAATAATTACTGCTGACATAAAATATAAAAAAAAAAATAAAACTGCTTTATAGAAATTTTCCTTCCCTATGCCTTAGGGAATAGTTAATTTATTTAATAGTTGATTTTAAACAACTGAACTATTTAAATTTAAATTGAAACTGTGCAATTTAATTTAGTCTAGAAGTTTAATTTAAAATTATGTTTTATTTTTTATTTTTGTCATCAATCATTTATTTTATTACTCTAGGTTTAAATTTGATTATAATTATCTGTATATTATATATTTATTTATATCTAATTATTCTGATAATTTTAAGTGCATTTTGCAAGTAAACATTTTTTTAAACATTTTAACTTAAAGCTGCAGAAGAAATTACTTGAGGACCTTGGTAACTTTTTAACACAAAGTAATCTCGCTTGCAATTCTTACATTAAATAAATAATATTTTTTAATGTTTATTTTAATTTGAAGCTGATACTTAAAATTTGTTGTTTTTAAATTTTGAGTTATCAATAATTACCGGTACTCTAAGTATAAATCTTATTATTATTTGTATATTATATATTTATTTATTTACATCTCATCGTTCTGAAAATGTTTGTTTGAATGTATTTTGTTAGTAAAGGTGTATGTTTGTTTTAATGTATTTGTGTTTCTTGGAATATTCAAGTAACGCTGCAGACAATATTACTTGATAATCTTGGTAACATTGCATAAAGTAATCTCGTCTGCACCATTAAATTTAATAAATAAATACCTTGCTAAACATATAATTTAGGTGATTATGTGTATTGTATAATTTTTTAAAGAAATTCATGGAATGCCTCTTCGAAAAAATTAGTATTGAATATTCGTCAAAAGGCGAAAATCTCGTGGAATTATATACCTTCTTTAAACACTTCTACTGAGCAAAATAATTACTCAATATTAACCAAACTCGGTAAACATATAATATAGGTAATTGTGTGCATTGTATAAATCTTTCAAGAAATTTTAAATTTGTGAAATGCCCCTCCGAGAAAATTAGCTTTAAATATGCGTCGAAAGGCGAAAATCTCGCGGAATTATATACCTTCTTTAAACACTTGTACTGAGCAAAATAATAATACTTAATATTAACCACACTCGGTAAAAATATAATGTAGGAGATTGTGTGCATTGTATAAATCTTTCAAGAAATTTGTGGAATGCCTCTCCGAGAAAATTAGCTTTAAATATGCGTCAAAAGGCGAAAATCTCGCGGAATTATATACCTTCTTTAATCATTTGTACTGAACAATATAATTACTCAATATTCACCAAACTTGGTAAACATATAATTTAGGTGATTGTGTGTATTGCATAATTTTTTAAAGAATTATCGTCTGCAACGTTATATCAAATAACACGTGAGAGCTAAGGCGAACCGTGCTTACGCGGCGTGTCATGGTACCAGAGTGACGTCACAAAGGAGGGGGGCGAGAGGAAGGCTGGGACGGTCGGCGAGCGTCAACATCAAAGAAGTGGACCAGCCCTTGTATTCTATAGCCCTGATGCGCTGTACTATTTTACCTAACCCCACGTGTTAAACTGTCCTGACCCAGGAGTAATTTAATAATCTGCTTTACATCTCTAGTAATTTAAAGAGCCCATAAGTTACGATTACATCACGCTTCACACAGCTGCTGGTAAAGCTCAGATCAGCTGATTGTTATAGCAGATTAATTTCATTACTACTAAAACAAAATTGTATTTTAAATAACACTGATTCACAGACTAGCGTATACTTCTGAATTCTACTAACAAAAGTAAATTTGTTTTTCCATATTATAATAAACGGCACCAGATAACTGCCACATACTTTCTCCCAGTTGAAACTTTATAACTTCCCAAGAGTAGCATAGGAGGTGGTTATTTGGCAAAAGTAGGACTTACCATGGACAATATTAGATGCATGTAACACACGTCCATATTACATTATAATATTATTATTATTAAAACTATTCGATCGATTTCGAACAAATTTGCACCAAACATGCCAATTAGGCCTTTATAGATGCGCAAAAAAAGGTTTTGAACAAATTTGAAAAACAACCCCCTTTTTGGCCAAACCCCCCCCAAAAATTAGTTATTATTATTAATATCACCGAAACGATAATTTTTAGAAAGATGCTGTTTTTTCCATATGGTAGGGTACATTAATTGCTACAAATAAGCCAAATTTTATCAAAATCGTTAGAGCCGTTTTTGAGAAAGTTTTATTTTTCTCGTTTTTTTTTGCCGTTTTTGGGGGGTAAAACCCCTTAAAAATCAAAAATATATAAAAAAAATGCTTGAAGATATTCCAGAACGAACTACACCTGCGTACCAAATTTCATCAAAATCGGATCGTTGGTATGGTCTCCTGCTCTGTACACATCCTAACAGACACACGGACAGACGTCACCAAAAAACCACTTTTTTGGGTTCAGGGAGCACCAAAACAAATAATTCCACTGATCATATTTTTGGGTTTAGGGAGCACCAACACAGATAATTCCACTGAAAATTCGAATTCGAAAATTTGAACGAAAACAATACTTTCTCCATATACTACGTATAGGGGGGAGAAAGTAAATATGAGTATAATGAGTAAATGAGTATTACAAAAACTGCGTATTAAAATGCTGTTTCAGTTCCTAACTTCAATGTTTGATTAATAATATTAATGCAGTGTTTGGATAAATATAACATATAGGCTACTAGTTAAAATGTGTTGATTTTATTTACTGTACAAAGTTATAGAACACCCTACAAGATGCGGGGTTAGGTAAAATATTGTACGTTACACGTGGTAAGTGTTTCTTTACATCACTCGGGGGATTATACAACTCCCCCTTCGGATAATGTGAAGATAATGTTTCAAAACTTGTAACGTAAATTTCTATTGTTACGTACGTACACTTGCTTTTACAGGAGTTCATACTACTTTTTAAAATAGTCGCAGTAAATAACTTTTGTTAATACAGTTTTATATCACTGATTTCGGTCACTTCAGTCGCTGGTATTCATTGGAAGTTTGTTTACTCACGACTCCGCATCTATTGTTTGCTGCAAATGTTTGTTTTTTTAAACAACTATTTTCCGTTAAATGGAAAACAACAAACACACGTACTACATGTTTGCAAATAGTTTGTAAACAGACAGATGTTTGTGTGTGTTTGCGAGTAAAAGTTCGCATGGATTTGGTCGGTGTACAGAAATAATAGTTCGACAACGCAGCTGAACCGCTGACGTGAGTTGAGCAAATTTCCAAAATTAAGTTTATAGGCCTATGTTTTAGGGTTTCAACCAACAATTCGGCAAAATGGTTCGCACGTCATTCCGTATATTGGGAATATTTTCAACACACAAAGCATTGCGTGCTTCGCACGCCAACCTTACGGTAAAATCCACCACATAGCTTTGAACCGGGTACATTTTTGGTGTTTTACGTTTTGATCGATTTTGGGGTAACCAAGCGAGCTATAAGGTCGCGTAAAAAAACAAAATGTGCAGAATAACATCCTACATTTATATTTGTAGAAAAAACTAAAAAAATTCATTTTCGTATGAAAAATCTAAAAAAATTGTTACTTCCTTTCAAAAAACGTGCTTCCGGTTGTTGGATTTTTTTGGCTAACGAACTCGTAGACGTAGACGAGCGACGTAGACAACCAACATGTGTACCAAATTTGAACCTAGTCGGACTTAAAATGCGGCCGCTAGAGTGCGAACACATATATATATGATTTTTAATGACACCCCAAAACGTGTTCTGGGGACCATGATCGATGCTCATTTGCTACTCCCGACCTTGGGTCTTACCATAAGGGCCACTACAATAGCTCATTTTTCCTCTGGAAATTCCCTAATAATACCCAATTGCCGCTGTTCATTTCCCTGATAACAAATGTTGACATTATAATTAAATCATCCATACATATAAATAAAATGGAAGCGTCTGTGATTTCAAAATATAAGCTTTCTTCTAAGATCATATTATGGTTATTCGCACATTACAAAAACCTAGCACACATTTATACATTTTTCAAGTGTAAACTTCTATAGGCCGCGTCCAAAACATTTTTGCTGGTGGTGAATCGGATTTTTCTGAAACGCTCTTACTATATATAGTATATCTATATATATATATAAGCGAAATACCACTCAATCACTCACTGACTCACTCATCACGATATCTCAAAAAATACCGAACGGATTGAAATGAAATTTGGTATGTAGCTTCCTCAAGGGCCATAGGTGCTTAGTAAGAAAGGGTTTGAACAAGATTCGAAATTTTGGGGGGATCAAAGTTATTCAGAAACGATTTCTTTAAAACTACCGAACGGATTGGAATGAAATTTGGTATGTAGCTTCCTCTAGGACCAAAAGTGTTCATTAAAAGGGTTTTAAAAAAATTGGAAATTTTAGGGGGTTTTGGGGGGTAAAAATTACTAAATCACGATTTCTCCAAGGTTACCTAGCAGATTGGAATGAAATTTGGTATGTAGCTTCCTCTAGGGCCATAGGTGTTCACTAAAAAAGGGTTTTAAAAAATTGGAAATTTTAGGGGGTTTGGGGGGTAAAAATTACTAAATCACGATTTCTCCAAAGTTACCGAGCAGATTGGAATGAAATTTGGTATGTAGCTTCCTCTGGGGCCATAGGCGCTCCTAAGAAAGGGTTTAAAAAAATTCGAAATTTTAGGGGGGGGGGGGTTTGAGGGATCAAAGTTAATAAATCACGATTTCTTCAAAACTACCGAATGGATTGGAATGCAATTTGGTATATAGCTTCCTCTAGAACCATAGGTGCTCACTAAGAAAGGGTATGAAAAATTTCATATTTTTAGGAGGGGTTTGGGGGGTTAAAAATTACTAAAATTATAATTTCACATCTTTTATTATTATGAAAATAGTGCTTTTATTATTTAAGATCTATATATATAAAAGCCAAATACCACTCACTGACTGAACACTTAAAAAGAATACAATTACGTTAAAAAGACTGAAAATGCGAGCCACCACGGGCAACGCCGTACGGGTCAGCTAGTAGTACATATTTGTATATAGCAGAGTATATAGTTTACTTGGTAATACCTCTGAAATGGACATTATGCTCCCTCATTTCGTAAGTTGTGTTAAAATGGTTGAATTGGTAATTCCTCTGAAATGGACATTGTGCTTCCTCATTTCGTAAGTTGTGATAAGAAGTTTACACTTTTCCCGTGTGGTCTTAAGCACATAATTTACATTTTTTCGGTTTGTTTGGCCGCGGTTATCTCCAGAATGACTAAACCGATTTTTACGAAACTTTAACACGTAGAAAACTTTTCAGGTAATATTTTAGGCTACTTTTTATCGCGAACGTATTTAAAATTGTTGTAAAAATATTGAATAAAAAACTAAGAATTATGAACAAAATTAGGGATTTTGTTTGGAAAAATGTTTTGGATATTGCTTTTCCATTTCGATCTATGTCTTAGAATATGTATTTACAGGTCACAGCTACCCACACCACCCAACTTAGATCCAAGTGACTCTGTCCTAATCGCATATATTATTTCTCAAGGCCATTTTTTTGTCGGTACGCCATTACTTCCTTAATACATCATCAAATTACATGAATGAGGCATCATTTTAAAGCTTTCCTTAACCGCTACTCCGGAAAAATATACAAAATACCATTATACGAAAAAGTAAAAAAAAAAAGAAGTAATTAAGAATCCGAAAGTAACAGTGATTTAAGATCAAGTAAGTTGTAGGGGTATTTTTCTGGCGTTGGCAACACTGATGATAACAAATCCAACTGGAGAGCTGCCGTTACGCCACTACATTGCTATTTTTAATTAATATACGCACTATACGATAGTAAATATACGGTGTGTACTTTAATTAAGTGGGATTTAAGTAAGTTAGAATGCGAATGCTTCGCACGGGTCAGCTAGTCAATCATGACTTCCCTAAAAATTTCCTATTAACAAATTTAAAAATGTTAAAATTATGAAAAAATTTGGGATTTTGTGCTTTGTATTGGCCTCACCATTATGTCACCAGTTTATAATATATTATTAACCCGTTTGTAAACATTGTCTGTTTATTTAAAATTTGTATTTTTGTTTGCAGGTGAGTACCTATGCTGTACATTTTGATGAACTTGGTGAGTTACGTTTACTGTATATAGTTAAGGGCCTTCCCCACTGTGCGTGAAACAGCGAAAACATACCTATAGTACTCTCGTGTTTCGGACGCCATCTTTCAACTTAAACAGTTGTGAAACCTCGCAAATTTTTCTTAATGGCTATTTTAGCCCAGTCGGTATAGGTTACAACTACCAGTAATTTGCAATACGGCTGAATTTTTTTTATAAGTACATTAAAGTATGTAGATTAACATAAAAAAAGTTTACCAGTCTATCGATTTCCCAAAGTCGAAAAAAATCGATTATCATTTTTTTCCCCGATTATTCTTAATATTTCGAGCTGGGATGAAGATAGAGAAAAATAAAAAAATACCACCGTGTAGGGGAGGATTTTTTCAACAAAAAAGGACATATGTATTTATTTCGTCCGAGCAATCGTTTGTCTAGAAAATATTCGATAATGCAGGTATGTATTTTGCAGCAGGGGAAATCACTAAAAGGGGACATCTTATTCATATATGAAGCGTCGGCTCATTCTAAATTGGCCGAATTTTAATATACCGAATTGAAACTTGACATAGGAGTTAATATATATATTTTAAACATTTATGCTGAGTCTCAGCTTGTTATCTTGAAAATGACCCGATCTAGGAGTCGATTTCTATTATCGATTTTAGGAGTACCGGACTCACGAACTAATTTCAATCTATTCCAGTTTCGTCAATTTTTGAAATATCAACATCAAATTTGTTTTACAAGTTGAGTACACCAGTATAAATATTCTTAGTAAGTATGAACGATTTTGTTCATGTTATTTTTAAAAACGAAAGGCTTGAAAATGGTCTTCTGTTTTACCTATCTCGTTTTAACTATAACACCTTTGGATTCGACGACTCCATTTTCGACATTTTGAACAAATCGATTTAAAAATTGGTACAGAAGTTAAAAACACAATTGTTTTTTTGCTATACTTATTTTAAAAACTATATTAAAAAAATTGACTAATCTGCAGCCGATTAACTCAAACGTTTTGATGAAAAATCTAAAAAGGTCTAAAATTTTACTTTTTTAAGTTACTTGTACTTTGAAAAGTAAATAGGCTAATAAAAAAGGATTATACTCCTTGATCTTGTTTGAATCTATATATTTAACTTGTAAAAAAACTTTCAGGTTGATATTTTGAAAATTTTCTAAACTGGAGCTGTTTAAAATGAATTGGTGGGTTCGGTACTCCTAAAATCGAGAAACCCATTGGTAAGTCAAGTGGCTCTAGATCGGGTAATTTTCAAGATAACAAGCTGAGACTCAGCATAAATGTTTAAAATATATATTTTAACTCCTATGTCAAGTTTCAATTCGATATATTAAAATTCGGCCAATTTAGAATGAGCCAACGCTTCATATATGAATAAGATGTCCCCTTTTAGTGATTTCCCCTGCTGCAAAATACATACCTGCATTATCGAATTTTTTCCAGACAAACCAT
>JAGFPH010012212.1:5743-17352 GCA_018207615.1 Philaenus spumarius | reverse complement strand
AGTGAAACATTTTGGAAACATTTTTAAAATAACTATTTTCTTAATCTTCGCGAAAACCAACTTCTATTAAAGCGAGTGTACGTCCGTAAGTGAGTAAATAAATAGTGTAGCTCATGTGCACGGTTGGTGAAAATAACTACATTTTCAAAGACACGATATGTTACTTTATTGAGATGCTGTCAACTACAAACCCCATTTCAAAAATATAACAGCTGATTTCGCACATCATCTGTAATACTTTAACAAAACCTAGCGAAGATTAAACTTTGGGAGTATGTGTACAAGTTATATCTATAAACTGGAAGATGTACTTTATGCAAACAAATACAAATTTACTATATCTATATATATACATTTATCTATATGTATATAAAACCGTAATACCACTCACTCACTCATTACTATTTCTCAAAAACTACCGAACGGATTGAAATGAAATTTGGTATGTAGCTTCCTCTAGGGCCTTAGGTGCTCACTAAGAAAGGGTTTGAAAAAATTCGAAATTTTAGGGGGTTTGGGGGATCAAAGTTATTAAATCACGATTTCTTCAAAACTACCGAACGGATTGGAATGAAATTTGGTATGTAGCTTCCTCTAGGGCCATAGGCGCTCGCTAAGAAAGGGTTTAAAAAAATTATTTGAAATTTTAGGGGGGTTTGGAGGGTAAAAATTACTAAATCACGATTTTTCAAAAATTACCGTACAGATTGGAATGAAATTTGGTATGTGGCTTCCTCTAGGGCCATAGGTGCTCACTAAGAAAGGGTATGAAAAATTTCGAAATTTTAGGAGGGGTTTGGGGGGATCAAAGTTACTAAAATCATAATTTCAGATCTTTTATTATTATGACAATAGTGCTTTTATTATTTAAGATCTATATAAATAAAAGCCAAATACCACTCACTGACTGAACACTTAAAAAGAATACAATTACGTTAAAAAGACTGAAAATACCAACCACCACGGGCAACGCCGTACGGGTCAGCTAGTTCTTTTATAGTTACAAAACGAAAATGTATATCTTAATGTTGGTTGTTTTGCATATGAGTTATAAAATGGATATAGCCCATAATATTTAATTATATATTCAGTGATAATGATTATTTTATCTCTTGCTCTCAAGAAGCTAAAGTTTTTAAAAAATGTAAAAATTTCACGTCCCATTTACACGAAACGGTTGGTTTTATCAATAATATGCAAAGAATAAAATGTCTTGAAATTGTGTATACAATGGCAAATGTTATCGAAATTTATAAACTACCAATCTTAAAATTAGATCTTTTCATCTAAAATCGGAGGACAAATATTTTTTAAACTTTGTTTGAAGCCGAGAAATCCAACCGAGTTCAGACTTTTTATCCGCTCTATAGGGTGCCCCATAAGTAAAGCGCCAAATTTCGGGGATAATAATTAAGTCATGTGTAATAATTGATTTATTCAACCCAGCGTCCTATACCAACACAGTAAACACTGCATTATTGTGTGTACATTTGCTTTAACTTAGCTATTATCCTTCATCCGATTGTTTTGACAGTCACAAAGGGAATCAAAAGGGCTACAAAAAAGATGCCTTGACATTTTTTGTTAAAATGTACGGTTTTTAAGTAATTTGGGTTTGAAATTTTCAAACAACCGCCATTTTGAAACTCGTTATTTGATTTAATCGCTTATTTGTCTCGAGTTATATCATTATTAGGTTAAACTTCGTGCCAAGTTTGAACTCAATCAGTCAAACCGTTCTGTAAATAAGAATTATTGTGTACAAAAACAAAATGGCGGATATCTAGAAAACGAAGCATTTTCGAGTCGGGTCTGTGTTTATGTGAACTTTTTTTTCTTATTTTGACCCATAGAACCACTCTCAGAAGTTTGACACTTATGGGACATCCTGTATATGCATGACACATGGTACTGCAAGTATGGTTTAATTAATTTACGTGGTAGCCTATAACATCGTAACAATGACCTTGGATTAAATTTCGGAATATTTGAGTTTGGTAAGTGGATCGATAAACGTTTAGGCCTACTTCATAATGCTTCGGAACGATGCTCTGAATGATTCAGTTTTTGATTTCAAGAATTGTTCAAAGTCGAAAAAATCCGAAAAAATTCTTTAGGCTAACATTTTCAGGACGGCGCGGCATATCCTTCTTTACGCGTGTTTATTACATTAGACTTTGCTTTTCACGTGCATAGAACCACCCGTTGTTCCCTTATAAAGTTCAATGAATCCTGTCCAAAATTTGTTGTTGTCACTAAACGACATTTTGTAACCTCAATCACAACACTTCTGCGTCACGAAACGAGGTAAACTTAGGTCTAGTCAGGCGAAGCGCTCGACAGTTTCCCCACACGTCAAAACACGTCTGACGCTCGGGTCGAGTTGGAAGGTAGGCCTAATCTTCGTAATTTTATTTTTCTAGCGCGGCAGCGACGTCACATTTTTGAGTATTTAAAAAAAATACGAGCCGAAGTCTCGAAAAAGTGTTGTAGCTTTTCATCTTGTTTAAAATTTGTGGCTGATATAAACCAAAATCCGGGTGAAAGTTTATCAGACCGTCCGTCTACAAAATAAGTTTCCCAGGCGCCATTTTGAATTGGTTAGAGATAAAGTAAAAGTTTAAATGCAAAAAATTTGTTTTCGAAACAGCTTTTCAATGATGTGCTTCACGTCTATCGTTACTATTTGAAGTTTTTTTTAGTTTTAGTCTGTTTTTCTTTCCGAAATTTGTAAATTTTTAGTAAGGGGCAACATTTTTGGAAAGGGTATCTTCTCATTAATATAGGATAATAAAAATTTTGTTTACGTAAGCTATGCTACGTGGTAAGAATAAAACTAACTGTAATAAACGATATCAGTTAACTGACACAAACTTTCTCCCAACTTACTGTAGTCAAAATAATATTGTTTTTAATCATTTTATTTTTTACTACTTTTTAGAACAAAACAAAAAAATAATATTCTACCTACGTCAATCGTATAAAAAAATTATTGTCCCAGGCGGGATTCGATCGCGCGACCTTTGAATTACTGGCCGTGCTCGCTACCGTGGTGCTACCCCGTGCGGCCGCCGCCGCGATGTTAGATTGACAACACAAACTTGTTTATTTTTAAACATTTCCCCATTATTATAAAACGCCGAAGTTTTGATAAAAGCGAGTGGTGTCATTTTGTTTGGCATCTTAAGCACTATAAATACTGAAAATTTGATCAAAATCGTTAGAGCCGTTTTTGAGAAATTTGCATTTTTGTCGTTTTTTATGGGTTTTTAGGGGTAAATTACCCTTAAAAATAAAAAATTTAAAAAAATAAAAAAAACGCCTGGAGATATTAGGGTTTAGTACCTACATACCAAATTTCATGAAAATCGGACCAATAGTGTCCTCTCTGGTCGTGTATACATACAGACAGACTGACAGACAGACACCACTCTAAAAACACTTTTTTGGGTTCAGGGAGCACCAAAACAAAAAATTCCACTAAAAATATTTTTGGGTTCAGGGAGCACTAACACAGATAATGGCACTAAACAATTTTTTGGGGTTCTGGGAACACCAAAACAGAATTCAACTGAAAATTCAAATTCGAACATTTTTACGAAAACAATACTTTCTCCATATACTACGTATAGGGTGGAGAAAGTAAAAAACAACTTTTCTGACGTTTTGGAACATTCTGTACATACGCAGTTAAGATAAGTTGAAACTTTTTTTCCAAACTGATCGGTGAACATATAAAATGAGGTATCACTCGACCTACCTTTACGTTTGAAAATTTTCCAAAATCGATCCTCCAATACACAATGCATTGCGTGCTTCGCACGCCAACCCCCGTATTCGGAGAACTTTGAATATTAGAGCATTGCGTGCTTCGCACGCCAACACCGTATTGGGAGAATGTTCACTACACAGAGCATTTTGTTAGAGTAAAGTATTTTTGTTGAACCTTCATAGTATTCTTATTTAATAGATAAGACGTAGCTTACAAGACAGTAATGCTGTAACCTACACCATCCGTGTGTATTGTACGTTGTAGTTTAATCAAGTAAATCTAAATTTCAGTATGCATTTAATGGCTGGATCCTCTGTTGTGTTGTCTATTTTATAATTTAATTTGTTTTTAAACCTAGTATTAATTTTTACTATTAAATTTTGGGATTTCGGAGGGTTGTGACCCCCCCCCCCCCTGGCTACGGCCTTGTTAAAGCTAAAGCTCAAGGTTATGTCGCAGTTTTATGTTTACTACCGGCATTGACCAGTACGTATACTAACAAGCTTGTATGTTTTCCTTTTCTTTATTTGCAATCGTGTCCGCGCCTGCGCAACAGAGTTTGACAGTATCAAATCCTTCCCGACACACAGTCAACAATCAACACCGCGTTTGTTCTAATCTGTCGGCCGTGAAAAATTAACACACTTTTCGCGGCTGAGAAATTAATGATCACAGCAGGAGTATTGTCAGTACAGTAGCGTTCCCCCCACTCCCTACCGTAACGCGTAGTTAATACGCCTATAACCAGTTGGCAATGGCAAGGCAAGACGAGTCTCAGTCGAGGTCCAACTCTCGCGGCGTACAGTGTTGTGATTAGTAGTGCCTTCCTCCGCCGTTCTAGTGCCTTGGTGTTTGTGTGTGATGCAGTGTTTGTGCCTTGTGTGTTTGTGAGATGACGATGTTCACGGAGAAGTCACGTTGTCGCATCTGTGATCTCCTCACGGCCGGCGGTCATTCTTCGGGCGATCATCATGCTCATCCCGTCAATAATCTGTTACCTCAGCTGAGGGATATGATGCTGGCCGCCTATCTGCTCAGAGGTAGGGTGTAGGCTGGAAATATAATCTGTATAGATAAAAATGTAACGTTTGTTCAAAATCTTAAGTCTACGGAAGTTCTTCGTGTACTGCTTCGAAATTTCGAGTACTTTTTTAAAAAACAACGTCATGTTAGAAGTAATAACAACACAAACTATAGGCTACTAAATATTTTACAACAATTTGAGCGCCGTCAACTCCTATAAAGCGAGTTTACGTACGTACGTGAGTAACATATAACACAACAGCTGTTTTCACCCATCATCTGTAAACCCAGTGTAGATTATAGTTTGGGGTTATGTTTACAACTTCAATCGTTATAATTTCTTGTGAAGTTGATTATTTTTTTTTTTTTAATTTGAGTTATAGACAATGAATGCTATAATATACGTTATAATATTTGCTTTGAGGTTATAAACTATATATAGGCCTAAGTACAACCTTTTTATCATCAATATGTTTGTTTATACAAATTTAAAGAAGAGAAGGCCTACCTATTCGTTTAACAGCTGATTTCACCCATCATCTGTAAACCCAGTGTAGATTATATTTTGGGGTTATGTTTACAACTTCAATCGTTATAATTTCTTGTGAAGTTGATTTTTTTTTAAATTTGAGTTATAGAACTAATGAATGCTATAATATACGTTATAATATGTGCTTTGAGGTTATAAACTATATATAAGTACAACCTATTATCATCAATATATTTGTTTATACAAATTTAAAGAAGAAATATCCTACCTATTCGTTTAACAGCCGATTTCACCCATCACCTGTAATACTTAAACAAACCCAGTGCAGATTATAGTTTGGGGTTATGTTTAAGTAGGCCTTAATGTTGTTTGTAAATAGTTTGTTTTTAAATTGTGTATTTCTGATGTGTATCTAATTAATCAGCCTGTTATTTTTCACGGGGGCTGACTAGTAGCGCCTACTAAATAATAAATAAATAAGTTTATTGTTGTTACAGTAATCAGCTGTTTGCTCTAATATTTCCATTATCAGCTGATCTCAAACTTTGAAGGCATTATTTGTATTTCTAACTTTTGGGTTACGTTTTTATTAAAATGAACGTTTTTATTAAAATAACTTTGGACGAAAATAATACTTTCTCCATATACTACGTATATGGGGGTGAAAGTAAAAATGGTAGGGATTCCTTAATTTCCTCAAATTATTAATACACATTTATCATTTGTATCCTCTATTATAATGTATATTAGTGATGATAATGTTTTTAACACCAGCTTTCACGTGTTCTTTAATAAAGACGTAAAAATAAGCCTGGGCCACAAAATCCGTAATAATATACTTTGTGATGATATATAGATTGAATATTGCCGAGGTTAATTTCTATTATTTTTCGAACAATTTATTTGTACGTACTTTTACATTGCTAACATAATGTTAAGAATAAGCTTTGTTTGAAAACTAATAGCGAGGGACCTTACCACCGACAAAAATATACAGTCTCGTCAAAACAATCCGATTAAATTGCACTCAGGGCCCTACACAATGAAACGAAATGAAAATATTGCTTTTGATAAGACATTACTAAAAGAAATACATATTCAACATAAATAACACTTTTTTTGCAAAGATCTTCTGACCGTCAGCCATGAACTTGAACTTCTAGATTACAGATATTAAAAAAACAATATACATCAATACACAAAACTAATAAAAGATTTGACAACGCAAACAAACTGCATCGCAGTAAAGGTGCATACATGGATTGATATGCCCACTGTTGTCATCTTTTTTACAAAATCAAAATTTTGAAAAATAATACAGGTATAATCCTACCCTTTGCCATCCATATATAATTTTTACTTTCTCACTATACTGTAGTATAGAGAAAGTATAGTGATCACAAAAAACAATCGATGTTGAGATTTTTGTGGAAATATATCCGTTTTGGGACCCCCTGAGTCCAAAAAAGTGGTTTTTACAAAATGACTGTCTGTATGACTGTATGTGCTAGAGCGAAAACTATTCGATCGATTTCAAACAAATTTGCCCCAGACATGTCAAGTAGGCCTGTATAGATGCACGAAAAACGGTTATGAAAAATTATTTTAAATAAACCTTTTTTGGCAAACCCCCCCCCAAATCAGTTATTATTTGTTTATAAAAAAACGGCTCTAACGGTTTTGATCAAATTTGGCTTATTTGTAGCCTTTAATGTTCCCTACCATATGCAAAAAACTGCACCTTTCTAAAAATTCTCGTTTAGCTAATAATAATATGCAAAAAATACTGTTTTAATTGTACCCGGACTGGAAATACGTGAAATAGTACGTACTGCAAGACAAACTGAATTAGGTTTATTTGAAATAAGAGTAATATACATGTGATATCCAGTTTATTTTCATCAATTACCACTCCCAGAAATTTTGACGAGTCTGTACTTGGTTCTAAATGATTAATGGAATTTTCGTCTTTTAATTGTTTACAACTGAACTGCATTGACCGAATTTTATTTTTCTTCAGTTTTAGACCATTTGCCAAAACCCGATTTTCTGATATAATCAGTGATAAAAGTTAACGACTTTTCTAGGTTAATATTATTCTTTCCGAAAACCGAAAGTGGTTTCATCAGCAAACAGGCCAGTTTTGGCTTCCCCAGTATTATAAGGCAGGTCATTTATGTAGACCAAAAACAATAAAGGACCCAATATCGATCCCTGAGGCACACCTCGAGAATTTATTTCCGAAGAAGAGCAGTGCAATCCGTAAGAGTCTGTGTATAGACTAGTCTTTGCTTTATTTTTTGTAATTACTTGATGACGGAAGTAGATACATAAGCCACATCGTGACATCGATGATTGCGATGGCAAATGTATGAATAACCACTAATAAAAATATTTAAACATCTTGATAATCTTTAAACAAATAATTTACCGCATCATACAAAGCGAAGAAAATCTTTTACCGTTGGCATGTTATGCACGTAGCCTATAATGTCTCTCTTGGTCGAATGTATTATGGGTTAAACATGGAAAATAAACTGTCAATAAATAAAAAAAACCCAAAAAATCAGTTATTTGTTTATAAAAAAACGGCTATAACGATTTTGATCAAATTTGGCTTATTTGTAGCCTTTAATGTACCCTACTATATGGAAAAAACAGCATCTTTCTAAATTTATCGTTTGGCTAATAATAATAATAATAACTGATTTTTGGGGTTTTTTGGCCATAAAGGGGGTTGTTTTAAAAAAAATGTCAAACAATTTTATTGTGCATCTATACAGGCCTAATTTACGTGTTTGGTGCAAATTTGTTCGAAATCGATCTAATAGTTTTCTCTCTAGATAATAATAATAATATATATTAGTTAATCTCCTACTTTAATAAATCACCTCACCTACCCCACCTACACAGGTCACAGTGAATCTGTTTAATAATTTAAATATGTTTGCGAGAAAGTATGTGCCAGTTCCTGGTACGGTTTATGTTTTTAAATGTAACACACGGCTGACGAAAATGAAATGAAACTAGTGTATAATGTGTCTTAACCTTACTTAATAATGAAAATATATCTATACGTTACTAAGCCTATTTAAATTCTTAGAGTAGGCCTAATGTTTACATAACAAAATAATAAGGCTATTAAATAAAATAACGTGTATTTGCCACATTTAGGTGATAATAATAATAGGCCTACAAATAAATAACTTTCACGTAAATACAGAAATAATGAAGTGGAGCGGAGCCATCATAAGAGCTTTTCTTAAAATAAGCTGTTTTACTTGTCTCATCCAAACAATTTAAAAAACGTTTCTTACCTTGTTTCCGTAAAGTGACTTCTTTTTTGTGGCGCGTTTCGGGACTTTCATATCATCTTCAGACACAATATATATATCTATAAATTACTCAACCGAGGTCGTCATGCGTTAAAATTAATTACACAAAACACACGTAACACATTTTACATTTAAAGTACGAACAGACACCGGCACGAATGCTGGCAAACCGCTACTAACCTGACTAAAAACATCGGTACCCGGTACATCTCTCTGAACACTATGAGATGCGGCCGACGCACAGTGCATAGCACGCCAACCCTCGTGTTGGGAATATTTTCAATACGCAATGCATTGCGTTCTTCGCACGCCAACCACCATACTAGGAGTGTTTTCAATACAAAATGAATTGCGTGCTTCGCACGCCAACCCCCATATTAGGAGTGTTTTCAATACAAAATGCATTGCGTGCTTCGCACGCCAACCTCATATTAGGAGGGTTTTCAATACACAATGCATTGCGTGCTTTGCACGCCAACCCCCGTATTAGGAGTATTTCGATACACAGTGCATTGCGTGCTTTGCACGCCAACTCCCGTATTGGGAGTATTTTCGATACACAGTGCATTGCGTGCTTCGCACGCCAATCCCGTATTAGGAGTATTTTTAATACACCATGCATTCAACCCGCATATTCGGAGTGTATTGAATAGACAGAGCATTGCGTGCTTCGCACGCAAATTTTATTTCTATGTGCTACGGACGCACATGTGCGTCCGCTTTAAAATATTAGTGATTATTACGTAGAAAGGTTCAAAAAATAAAAAATAAAGTAATTTCTACTCATTTAGGCTATAAATATAAAAAAAATAAAAGTTCGGCTACTAGCATAGGAAATACGAAATTTGCGTAGCAGTGAACGTGTTAAGGGTGAGGTAAACATCCACTAGTTCGTTTGAAGGATGAGTCACATTAGAAAGCGGTGTGGAAAATTCCAATACGGGGGTTGGCATGCGAAACACGCAATACACTGTGTATTAAAAATACTCCCAATACGCGAGTTGGCGTGCGAAGCACGCAATGCTCCGTAGATTGAAAATACTCCCAATACGAGGGTTGGCGTGCGAAGCACGCAATGCATTGTGTATTGAAAATACTCCTAATATGGGTTTGGCGTGCAATGCACTGTGCGTCTTCCGCTTCTCGTAGTGTTCAGTGTCAAGCTCACGTGTGCAGGAATAAAATATTATAGAAATTACAATACAAAGATAACACTAAAATATACAGTTTAAGTTCATTCATTTATTATATACAAACTGTATTTAAAGTATAGTGAACCTCATAGGCAGTGAATTTTTAAACAGACGGAGCGCGTAATTGGATCTTGCAGATAAGTCGAATATGGCCGAACACATGTTGACAGAAAAACGTAAAAAGAAATCAACTGAAATAAATTATGCTGAAATCTTTCTTGGATAAATCATCGTAGAGCGTGACAACACTCATGGGGTAACCCCCTGAAGGGTGGGAGGGCGGATACCATAACAATCAGTTTTCCTTGACGAGGGTCGATTGTCCCCGCGTCTATTTTCCTGAGCCCTATTTTATATAATTACTGTATTTATTTTAAAATATTTTCATTCTATTTTTGCGTATGATAAGACGCACGGTTATTTTAAATGCGTTGACGATGGATAAAACTGCATTGGACATTTAAATTTGATTGTGTTCTTTTTGTAAATGAATTAAGAATGTATATTCACTATAATACTCCTGCTTCTTAGCACGCAGATACGAATGAAAGAAATATCGGGTAAATATATAGAGTTTACTGGCAGAAAAACTAATACTGAGTTATGATCTTACTTTAGTTTTGTTTTCCAATGCTCTGTATTGTAAATTCTCCCAATACGGGGGTTGGCGTGCGAAGCACGCAATGTTTTGTCATTTTCCTCAAAAAACTAAAGCTCTATTTTTTTTATAAAGTAAAACAGATTGTGGGTGTTGATTGCTAAGGTTTTTTTGCAATATCTCTTTTTGCAACTGAGTAAAAAATTAATAAAGTTTACTATTTTTTACTATTTATACCATACGTTTATTAAAACAATAAAACGGCTTTTGAACATGTATTCGGCTATCAGCATCCGCATATGACAGTACTTCAAAGTACCAAATTTTTAAATGTATTCCAAGAATTAACGGAAGAAAATTACCTATTCTGTAGCATTGCTCTTAAGGGAATCAGATTCAATATGGCGGACCGGTGATACCCCCCATTAAGTTCGTAAATTTTACCTCATCCAAATAATGCTCGGTGCGCCTAGAGAAGTTTTCACTTCAAAAACAAAATTTCTAATAAATATACCTCCCGATTCACCCACTCCAACATATTTTTAATACAGAGTGTACATAAAGTCCCTTTAACCCCTTTATTAGCGAATTTCCATAGGAAAAATGAGCTATTGTAGTGGCCCTTATGGTGAGACCCAAGGTCGGGAGTAGCAAATGAGCACCGATCATGGTCCCCAGAACACGTTTTGGGCTGTCATTAAAATTCATATATATGTGTTCGCACTCTAGCGGTCGCATTTTAAGTCCGATTTGCTCCAAATTCGGTACACATGTTGGTTGTGTAAGTGGCTCGGACGAGTTCGTTAGCCAAAAAAATCCAACAACCGGAAGTAAGTTTTTTGACCGGAAGTAACTATTTTTTGAGATTTTTACTAAGAAAATGAATTTTTTTAGAGTTTTTTCTAAAAATATAAATGTAAGATGTTATTCTGCACATTTTGTTTTTTTACGCGACCTTATAGCTCGCTTGGTTCCCCCAAAATCGATCAAAACGTGAAATACCATAGAAGTACCCGGTTCAAAGCCATGTGGTGGATCCTACCGTGGGGCTGGCGTGCGAAGCACGCAATGCTTTGTGTGTTGAAAATACCCCTAATACGAGGTTTGGCGTGCGAAGCACGCAATGCATTGTGTATTGAAGACAATTCCAGTATGTGGAATGGCGTGCGAAGCACGCAATGCATTGTGTATTGAAGAC
>JAGFPH010012211.1:0-20719 GCA_018207615.1 Philaenus spumarius | reverse complement strand
CAGTTGACAAAGAAAAAATTATCCATCGTATGGAAATTGAAGAAAAATATAAACCTCTAGTTCAGAGCTATATCAAACAAAGATTATTTATTTGAATGAGGTATTTAAATCAACATGTAAATTTACTTGCCAAAAACGTAAAGCAAAACTCCAACTTCAAAGCTTCAAAGACTTCAAAAATTTCAAAGACTGATGACATAGGCCATAACATTTAACATTGTATAGGTGAGTTTATTAGTACTATAATTCTTGGGGATACAGCCAGTAAAAAGTTATACGATAACGGTGCCAGAATAGTTACAGCTTAGCTGGGATCGTTCCAGGGGTCTAAGTGATTTATTTACGGTGTCTAAGTAGATGGTTGTGTGGCAGTTGTGCAGAGAGTGCGTGAGTAGGTGATGGTTGGTGTAAGGCTCAGTTAGTTGTATTAAGTCGATAAGGACTAATACAGACTTATTTTCATCATCGCCTTTTTTGGTGTTGTTTTCCATAAACGTCGTAGCTGGTGAGGGTTGAGCTTACCGGGTCGGATAGGAAATAATAGAATATCGATGGTTTGGCTTGACAAAAAACTATTTAATTGATAGAAATTATCTACTTACAACTATTTAGTTTAGGCCTACGAACCGTCTTTCGAATACAGTTCAAGGTATCCTAAGTTTAGTGTCGGTATAGAAAAATATTTAAATAGAGCGTTCGATGCAAGCTTACGAACCGTCTTTCGAATTCAGTTCAAGGTAAGCTAGGTTTCGAATCGATCTATAGAAATATTTAGTTTAGGCCTACGAACCGTCTTTCGAATACAGTTCAAGGTAGGCTAAGTTTAGTGTCGGTTAGGAAAATTATTTAAATATAACGTTCGATGCAGGCTTACGAACCGTCTTCCGAATTCAGTTCAAGGTAAGCTAGGTTTCTATTCGATCTATAAAATATTTGGTTTAGGCCTACGAACCGTCTTTCGAATGCAATTCAAGGTAGGCTAAGTTTAGTGTCGGTTTAGAAAAATATTTAAATAGAACGTTCGATGCAGGCTTACGAACCGTCTTTCGAATTCAGTTCAATTTAAGCTAGGTTTCGAATCGATCTAAAGAAATATTTAATTTAGGCCTACGAACCGTCTTTCGAATGCAGTTCGCCTACGAACCGTCTTTCGAATACAGTTCAAGGTAGGCTAAGTTTAGCGTCGGTTTAGAAAAATATTTAGTTTATTTATCTAAACTATTTTTAATTCAAAGTATTTTATTTTAAAATATTTAATTACTAATAATCTATATCGTAAACGCTAAAATATATAACAATAGAGGCCGTGCCCTATAAATAGTTAGTACTGTAATAATAACTAGGTATAACTACACAATCATGCCAAAGCGTGCAAGTATCGGCAAGCAGTAGCAAGTAGTATAACGAAATGAAAAATATTCTAAGTGTTTAGAATAGTAAATTATTATAAAGTTTATCGCTCCGTGTGCTTAGCCTAGAGACTAGAGAAGGTCTTACCTGTTCAAGAGTCGGTGAGAGACAGACCTGTATTCTGGTTGCAGTGACCTCCTTAGCTCGGTACGTCGTCTGCGCATGCGCTAAGAGTGGGGATTTACCTTTCTCCCGCACCGCAGGGAAAATTCTTAGACTCTCGCATCAAACGTATAGGCCGGGGAATTTCGGTTTCCCTTGTTCTTGGCCTTTATTTAAAAAAAAATCACCGGTAAAAATGTACCTTTACACTGAATACATATATGGTTGGTTACGTCAATATCAAAACGTAGTGAAAGCGAAATAAGGAAGTAATTCAATGTAGGTTACCTGTCGTTGAGTTTATGTTTTCCTAATGTTGTTGGTTTGAAATTATTGTCAGCTTCATGGTTCGGCTTCGTGGAGTGTATCCTTTATTTAAAAACGCTTTATTCACATTTAATTTTAATGAAATTTAAGTGTAATTAAATTAATATTGTTCGTTGTCGTGGTCAAATATAAAATATGAAAACAATTGTTGCTTGCAGATTGTACGGAAGAGAAGAAGTAGGAACTATGTATTTAGTTTAAATCAGCTACTTGGTGCTTGGATTGGTGCCTAGAGCAATTTAAAAGAATTAATCTTTTTCTTATAAGGTGGCACTAGCTTTACAACCTATTTTAATAAAACTTCACTTTTTAGATATAAAGTAGTAAAGGGACTAGAAAAACTAAAATAAAAAATGATTATTTCTAAATTAAATTATCATACGGTGAATGCCAAAGCAAATAGGTCAGTGATTATATAATGTACTGTTTTTGTATTAAAACTAATTTACGTCTTGTTAATATGGTGACGTAATTTAATTTAAAGGGTAACTAATAGGAATTTAACTGTTTTTACTTTAATGAACTTATAGTTCTTGCAGGTAAATCTATATATATAAAAGCGAAATAACACTAACTCACTCACTCATCAAGATTTCTCAAAAACTACCAAACGGATTGGAATGAAATTTGGTATGTAGCTTCCTCTAGGGCCATAAGTGTTCTCTAAAAAAGGGTTTTAAAAAATTGGAAATTTTAGGGGGGTTTGGGGGGGTAAAAATGATTAAATCACGATTTCTCCAAAATTACCGAACAGATTGGAATGAAATGTGGTATGTAGCTTCCTCTAGGGCCATAGGCGCTCGCTAAGAAATTGTTTGAAAAAATTCTAAATTTTAGGGGGGAGAGTCAAAGTTATTAAATCACGATTTCTTCAAAACTACCGAACGGATTGGAATGAAATTTTGTATGTAGCTTCCTCTAGGGATATAGGTGATCTCTAAGAAAGGGTATGAAAAATTTCGAAATTTTAGGAGGGGTTTGGGGGGATCAAAGTTACTAAAATCATAATTTCAGATCTTTTATTATTATGACAATAGTGCTTTTATTATTTAAGATCTATATATATATAAAAGCCAAATACCACTCACTGACTGAACACTTAAAAAGAATACAATTACGTTAAAAAGACTGAAAATACCAACCACCACGGGCAACGCGGTACGGGTCAGCTAGTTTATTATAGAACAGTATTGTTTAGAAACATCTCGACAAACCGTGAGCAATAATCGTGACAGGACTATAGTCCTATAGTTTGGGCTTCAAACCGAGAAAATAGTTATAAAAGCTACGGAAAAGGGAAGTAAGTTGTCAAGACGGATGCCAAACCAAGTGCTAAGAAAGGCAATTTGTTCGACCGGCACTTAATCCTGGATACTGTATTTTTAGCCCCATCATGGACGGAAGCTACGAAGAAAGAAGTAGATAGGAAAAGATTGATATACATCCAGCACTGCTGAGAGTTATATTGGCGTACCAAGCATTTACGCAAAGTGCATTTCTGGTTTTGTTTGGCACCCCGCCGAAGAAAGGAGTGAAGTATATTACGAACTGGAAGAGCTATATTCAATCCAAGAATAGCAGAATGTGGAAAAGTGGGTTATAATGTGACCCAGGCTCTAACTGAACAAAGGGGTTACCTCTACAGGTTTTAAAGGGCAGAAAATCTTTACTGTAACATCTTCGGCGTGGATAGTAATGTGTATGGCACATATGCGGTTCCGATGTAAAATTTAAACTATATAATGGTTTGCATTCCTTAATGTCCGTCTACATTCCTTTTTCTTTTTGTTGGGACTACTGGTTTCGGAGTCAAAACTCCATTTTCAAGTCACAAACACACACGAAGTTGTTCACAGAGTCACATTTAACAACACTACATAAAACATGTAAATAATTTAACACAACACAAATAATTTAGAACAAGGTTGTCACGTGTCATTGTTGGCCAACTAATATGTCTCGTCTCGACAAAAAAAAAAAAAAAAAAACCGGTAGTCCCGACAAAAAGTAGACGGACATTAAGGTATGTAAACCATTAGATAGTCTATACCACAATTCTGGAGGCATTATAATATAATAATAATATAATATAATGAATAAAATTTAAAGGAAACAAAGATATAACTTAGAATTTACCCTAGAAAAAGATTTCTTGCCGTTTAATTTAGTTATATAAATGCTGAAAAATAAAAAAAATGTGACATCAAGAAAACTGTGTAACCAAGGTCCAAAAATAAAATTAGTTAAGGAACTGAAAGGAAATTTATTGCCAAGAATAATTTGTTCTCTGCTTTAGTGCAGCCTTGTGTTTTTCTTTGTGTTTGTGTTTTCTCTTCCAGAGTAATGTGTGGGTTTTTTTCTTTGAACTGTATTGTGTTTTTATTTAAGTAAATGTGTTTTTACTTTGAGTTTAAATAATAAACTGTTATTGTAATAGCTATGTATATTAGTTTTATTTATAGGTGCATATGTACGATTGGGCGAAAAAGTTTACATTTAAAAATATATGATTCAAGTAAAAATTAACTTTATCTTTTGTTGACTTTTGTTTTTTTCTCTCGCTGATTTCTGGTGTAAAATATAGCTATAATAGATGTGTTGATATTTTGTACATGTATTGGTATCTATATATATACAAGCGAAATACCACTCACTCACTCACTCACTGACTCACTCATCACGATTTCTCAAAAACTACAGAACGGATTGAAATTAAATTTGGTATGTAGCTTCCTCTAGGGCCATAGGTGCTCACTAAGAAAGGGTATGAAAAATTCGAAATTTTAGGAAGGGTTTGGGGGTGAAAGTTACTAAAATCATAATTTCAGATCTTTTATTATTATGACAATAGTGCTTTTATTAGTAACTTTGATCAACCCAAACCCCTCCTAAAATTTCGAATTTTTTCAAACCCTTTCTTATTGAGCACCTATGGCCCTAGAGGAAGCTACACAGAAAATTTCATTCCAATCCGTTCGGTAGTTTTGAAGAAATAGTTTTTTAATAAATTTGATCCCCCCCAAACCCCCTTCAAATTTTGAATTTTTTCAAACCCTATCTTAGTGAGCACCTATGGCCATAGAGGAAAATATGCATACCAAATTTCATTCCAATCTGTTTCGTAATTTTGGAGAAATCGTGATTTAGTCATTTTTACTCACCAAACTCCCCTAAAATTTCCAATTTTTTTAAACCCTTTTTTAATGAACACTTATGGCCCTAGAGGAAGCTACATACCAAATTTCATTCCACTCCGTTAGGTAGTTTTGAAAAAATCGAGATTTAATAACTTTGATCCCCCAAAAACCCCCTAAATTTCGAATGTTTTAAAACCCTGTCCTAGCGAACGCCTAAGGCCCTAGAGGAGGCTACATACCAAATTTAATTCCAATCTGTTTCGTAATTTTGGAGAAATCGTGATTTAGTCATTTTTACCCCCCAAACCCCCCTAAAATTTCCAATTTTTAAAAACCCTTTTTTGGTGAACACTTATGGCCCTAGAGGAAGCTACATACCAAATTTCATTCCAATCCGTTCGGTAGTTTTGAAGAAATCGTTTTTTAATAAATTTGATACCCCCAAACCTCCTCTAAAATTTAAATTTTTTTCAAACCCTATCTTATTGAGCACCTATGGCCCTAGAGGAAGCTACATACCAAATTTAATTTCAATCCGTTCGGTAGTTTTGAAGAAATAGTGATTAAATAACTTTAATCCCCCCAAAAAACCCCTAAAATTTCGAATTTAAAAAAATTCTATACTAGCGAATGCCTATGGCCCTAGAGGAAGCTACATACCAAATTTCATTCCAATCTGTTCAGTAATTTTGGAGAAATCGTGATTTAATAATGTTTACCCCCCAAACCCCCCTAAAATTTCCAATTTTTTCAAACCCTTTTTTAGTGAACACTTATGTCCCTAGAGGAAGATACATATTAAATTTTATTCCAATCCGTTCGGTAGTTTTGAAGAAATCGTGATTTAACAACTTTGATCCCCCCGCACCCCCCTAAAATTTCGAATTTCTCCAAATCCTTTCTTGGTAAGCACCTATGGCCCTAGAGGAAGCTACATACCAAATGTCATGCCAATCCGTTCCGCAGTTTTGAAGCAATTGTTTTTAATAAATTTGATCCCCCAAACCCCCCTAAAATTTCCATTTTTTTTAAACGCTTTTTTATTGAACACTTATGGCCCTAGAGGAAGCTACATACCAAATTTCATTCCAATCCGTTCGGTAGTTTTGAAGAAATCGTGATTCAACAACTTTGATCCCCCAAACCCCCCCCCTAAAATTTCGAATTTCTCCAATCCGTTTCTTAGTAAGCACCTATGGCCCTAGAGGAAGCTACATACCAAATTTCATGCCAATCCGTTCCGTAGTTTTGAAGAAATAGTTTTTAATAAATTTGATCCCGCCATACCCTCCTCAAAATTTCGAATATTTTCAAACCCTTTCTTAGTGAGCACCTTTGGCCCTAGAGGAAGCTACATACCAAATTTCATGCCAATCCGTTCCGTAGTTTTAAATAAATAGTTTTTAATAAATTTGATCCCCCCATACCCTCCTCAAAATTTCGAATATTTTCAAACCCTTTCTTAGTGAGCACCTTTGGCCCTAGAGGGAGCTACATACCAAATTTTATTCCAATCCGTTCCGTAGTTTTGAAGAAATCGTGATTTACCAACTTTGATTTCGCGGGGGCGGATGGGAAGTGTGCAATTAATGACATAATTTTTACTACGTCACTATTTTTAATGCACTTCCTACCGTCATACAGAAAAAGATTTGTTGCAAAATTGCTCCCGCTCGAAAGTTAATATTGTTGTATGACTTTTTCCATTTTTTTTTACGTCGCAAACTGCTGAGCCGATGTTACTTGTGCCAAGATATAAAGACGAATGAAATGTTAAGTACGGATCTTGCAGTATATTATCGTTATTTTATTTGTGGATGGGGAGAGAGTAGTGTAGAAACAAGAGTTCTGGGCCAAATCTGACCTTTTGACCCCAGGTCACCTGACCCTTGCCCCCAAAGGTCAAGATAACAAATTGCCCGTGACTAATTGACCGTGACGCGATAACAAATTGAGCGTGACTAATTGTTTAAGGTCACGTGACCCTTGACCAAAGGTCACCAGATAATAAATTGGCCGTGACGCGATAACAAATTGAGCGTGACTAATTGTTTTTACGGTCGATCGAGCGTGTAATCGTAATAAATTGAGCGTGACTAATTGTTTTTACGGTCGATCGAGCGTGTAATCGTAATATATACGGGTCGTTGATAAAAAGTTACGGTTCGTTCGATTGACGTCGGTATCGAATAGATTCTTGGAATCTATCGATTTCTAAGAATCGTATACGTGTTGAAGCCAATAGTTCTGGTTCTTTAAGAAAATGTTAACACAGTATGTTTCAAAAGTTTAATTACATTTTCATATAAAGTGTTATAATGTATATAAAACAACTCGTTAAATATAAAACGAGAGCAACGCAATGAATCGTTAAAATGTACGATCCGTTGGTAAAAATATACGGGCCTTTAATAAAATGGATCACGTTTATGTAAATAGTTCTGGTTCGTTAAGGAAATGTTACGGGCGATTGATAAAAAGTTACGCTTCGTTGGAATATAATGTTAACATTGTGTTAATTACATTTGCATATGCATGGTTGGTAAAAATATACGGATCGTTAATAAAAAGTTATGGTAAAATTCACAAACGGTAAGTCCTATGACCACCAAACTTCACCCAAGGTATGTTGACCACATGTTGTGCGGATTGCATAACCGAAAAAATGAAGGGGCAAAATATTTTAAAATTCAATATCTCTAGAACCGTTTATCCGATTTTGACCGAAATTAAACTAAAGAGTTTCCTAACACAAGCTCTAAACATTCGTGTTAAATGGGTTGCATAACCGAAAAAATGAAGGGGCAAAATATTTTAAAATTCGATATCTCTAGAACCGTTTATCCGATTTTGACCGAAATTAAACTAAAGAGTTTCCTAACACAAGCTCTAAACATTCGTGTTATATGAGTTGCATAACCAAAAAAATGAAGGGGCAAAATATTTTAAAATTCGATAACTCAAGAACAGTTGATCCGATTTTGATCGAACTTAAACTAAAGAGTTTCCTAACACAAGCTCTAAACATTCGTGTTATATGGGTTGCATAACCGAAAAAATGAAGGAGCAAAATATTTTAAAATTCGATAACTCAAGAACAGTTGATCCGATTTTGATCGAACTTAAACTAAAGATTTTCCTAACACAAGCTCTAAACATTAGTGTTATATGGGTTGCATAACCAAAAAAATATAAGGAGCAAAATATTTAAAAAAATCGATAACTCAAGAACAGTTGATTTTGATCGAACTTGAACTAAATAGTTTCCTAGTACTGTTAATGACGGCGTTAAGTAAGAGTACAGAATAGCGTTATATTGTAAACAGATGTTAATGACAGCGTTCAAAATTTCAAAATGTTAAGTAGAGTTTGTTTCGAATGTTTAATTATGTTTTCATATATTAAGTGCGGATATTTTTTATATGACGTTCTAATATAATGTACACGTGATCACCTCATGTCGATCGCGTGATCGCATTGTGTTTATGATTATACCGTCGTAAATAGTTACGGATCGTTAGGAAAATATACGGACCGTTAATAAAAAGTTATGGATCACTTGGTTGACGTTAGTATCGAACAGATTCTTGGAATTTATGATTTCTAAGAATCGTATATGTTGACGTAAATGGTTCTGGTTCGTTAAGAATATGTTAAGGGTGATTGATAAAAAGATACGCATGGCTGATGAAAATAAACGGGTCTTTAATAAAAAGTTATGGATCACTTGATTGACGTTAATAGCAAACAGATTCTTTTAATTTATCGATTTATAAGAATCGTATATGTTGATGTCAATAGTTCTGGTTCGTTAAGAAAATGTTACGGGTGATTAAAAAAAAATTAACGCTTAGTTGCTTACCCAAGGTTTATGTTAACACATAGTTGGTAAAAATATACATGTCATTAGTAAAAACGTATGAATCATTTGATTGACGTTAATAGAAGAAATTGATACAGTATGTTTCAAAAGTTTAATTCATTTTCATATAAAGGGTTATAATGTATATGTTTTTATATAAAATTAATTTTATATAAAACAACTCGTTCAATATAAAACGAGAGTAACGCAATCTAGTAACGTCAACACATGTTACTGACGATGTCAAAAATATTTAAAATTGACACAGTATGTTTCAAAAGGTTAATTACACTTTCATATAAAGTGTTATTATGTATTTTAATATAAAATTAATTTTATATAAAACAACTCGTTCAATATAAAATGAGAGCAACGCAATCTAGCGCGTCTAAACTTATCATAAACACATGCTAATGGCGGTGTCTACGATATAATATTAACATTGTCTTAAACAGTATGATTCAAAAGTTTAATTACATTTACAAAAGTGTTATAATGTATATTTTTTATATAAAACCACTCGCTCAATTTAAAACAAGAGCAACGCAATCTAGTGTGTCTAAAAGTAACGTAAACACATGTTAATGGAGACGTCTTTAATATTTAAAATTGACACAGTAAGTTTCAAAAGTTTCTCGTTCAATATAAAACGATAGCAACGCAATCTAGTGCTTCTAAGTAACGTAAACACATGGTAATGGTGGTGTCTACAATATTTAAAATTGACACAGTATGTTTAAAAAATGTAATCATTTTCATATAAAGTGTTATAATGTATACAAAACAACTCGTTCAACATAAAACGATAGCAATGCAATCTAGTGTGTCTTAACGTATCTGTTTCATAATTACTTATATGTTTTTAAAATTCACAAATGATAAGTGTTATGATCACAAAATTTCTTCCAAGGAGAGGCAAAATATATCAATAACAATTGATTCGATTTTGATTAAACTTGAACTAAAGAGTTCTCTAACACACTAAACGTTAACGTATAAAATGGTATATTTTGGTAAGTAAATACAGTATGTCTTGAAAGTTATTTTTATTTTCACAAAAAAATTATTATAATGTATATGATTTACAATGTTTTTACATTCATTTTTACATTAATAATTTTCGACTATCTTACAATGTGATGCCCATCTTCTGTGCTCCCATTTTGGAGAATCATCTTCCTCCCACCGATCAACTGTAACTCCGCATTCAATACATCTGGCAGCATCTCCCTCTCCAGTATAATAAAAACCGGCGTTAACCATTTCATCAATATTAGGATATTGTTTAGGCCAAGAAAGAAACGTTTCTCTCATAAGATTTTCAGTGTCAACAACGATTTTTTTACACTCTCCATACTCGATTAAATTTGCAGGAATATTCTTGCTTTGTTCACAATTTGGGTTTGAAATTTTATGCAGAAAATTGATGTGTTTAATTGTTAATTTCGTTGTTCCAGACTCCCAACCGCAACCACAGCATACAATATTTTTAAATGGTTTTGTATGGTAAAAACCAGACTTTACTAAATCCTTTTTTGTACAATTAGAAACAGTATCACTCCAACAGCCAGTAACATCTCTACCAGAACACGCCATCTATTTTTGGGGTGGTGCTTGCAGTGTTAAAACGTCCTTTTTGTTGTTTATTTCTACTTGCTTACTAAAATCACTAGATAAACGTTTTTCTCTTGCACGATCCGCTGCTAATATTAACCAACACATACCGCTTCTCGCCTCCTTATATTCGGAATCAGTACTGACGTAATGAACAGTATTTAAATCGTCTCGAAAATGAACTCTACGACGCTTATCAGCCATAATCTTTACAACGTCTCTTAGAACACTGAAGACTTTAATAATATATTAACGTTTTCATTTACGGGTGATTAATGCATGTTTGATAAAAATATACGGTTCATTTGATTGACGTTAGCAGTGAGTTAATTCTTGGAATTTAACGATTAATATTAATACAAATAGTTGAGAGTGATTGATAAAAAGATGCACTTTGCTGCTTATTGAAATGACTTTTGCCTTTGTGAAGGTTAAACCGAGTTTACGATAATAATTCAAAACACATGCTATGTTTAGTTTTGTTATGGGTTTAGAGTGTACAAACGTTGGAGCATTTCAGTTAGCGAACTACGAGTGGATTAATAGACAATTTTTATTAAATTCAAAAGATTTAAATAACTTTAACAACAATAAAATATTATGGTCACAACGTTCATGTTCAGTGACTTTGTCTAAGTATAGATTGGAAAAAACAACACGCAAGAGGAAAGTGAACAGTACATAGATATTATTGACGCAAGTCTGTAAAGAAATTAACGATATTTTTCAAAGGACTTCTCCAAATCACGAGGTAAGACAAAATTACTTAATGAATTTAAACTTGTAAATCACTTTATAATATCAATAACAGTTTAAAGTTTTTTTCAGAAAAATAAATACTATCTTTTGTTATTTATAACTGGTAGAAAATGGTTATGTTTTTTAAAAATATTAACGATCTAGTTGAGTATCATATTAATCTTCAACCATTCAGATAAAGATATTTGAGTAAATAAAGGAAACAGAATTCTGACAGAAAATACTTATATTCCTGAAAAATATTTACGTTTTAGTTGGGTATCATATTAATTTTCAACCATTCATATAAAGATATTTGAGAACAGAATTGTAATTTGTGAAAAAAATATCATCTGTCAAGAGTTAATTAAATTGTAATTTGTGAAAAAAATATCATCTGTCAAGAGTTAATTAGTTGTTTTATTTTTTTTAGATATGGAGTCCATCAACCAAGAATATCGTAGGAATGTCATCGGAAATAGATTAACCATTAGTTGGCTTTTAGAAACAATAATCATTATAGGAATAGATAGTTTTGTTACTTGGGAGTCGACAATTACTCCTATCAAACAATATTTAGAAAAAGAAGAAGACAAAGAGATTTCTAATATATTTAATGTGTATTGCACTTTATTTAATTTTATTAAAGAAAAATTAATTGACGAAGAACCTTCGCAAATAAAATTAGAAAAAAATAAAATGTATAAATTTCAATTCAACGATTTACTAGCATTACTGCAGACTTATTTAGATTCATCAGACATTAAAACAATAACATATACTGTAGGCGCATGTAATTCATTTATAAAATTACTCACTGATCTGCTAAAACAATAAACGTAAAAGAAAAGAATCATTTGATGATTCATCTTGTGCTTCTGATTTGGAAGATGGTTTGGAATTAAATTTCAATAACCTTTGTGAAAATAAATCATCTAAATCTGAAAGCACACATTTGTTAATAGAAATAGAACTTTCTGTGTTAGATAATTTAAAAAAATTATCGAAAAAGCAGGTCTGGTCAAAAGTAAGTCTCATTTAATATAAATATAATTCACTGAGAATTACTTATTTTATAACTTGTTATTTTATTTTGAACTTTATTATTGTATAGTTATGTTCTAAATGTATATATCAGGAAATGAAATAAATATTAAAAATTATTTTATTGTTTCAATCATTTAACCTTTTACCATCCAATAATATCTTTAAGTTAGTTGAGTCAAGTGTGTGAACAGATGGAAAATATAAGAATTATTGCATAAAGATGAGTATATTTCTCACTATATCAAATAATTTATTAGGATTTAAATAAAAACACATTTGTTCAAAAAATTGCTTTTTTATTAATACTAAAATATTTTTCTTACAATACCAGACAAAGGTGTATATTCTACAAGTCCATCTTGAATTATAAGGCAGTAAGCTGCTGTTTGTGCACCAATATTTTCACTTGCTTCGATCTCCACGCGTACATCCAAAGCTCCTGTTTTCAATGTTTCATTTTGCCTTGAACAGTCTATAACAAATAGCGGGGGTTTTGGCGAGAAATGTATCCTTGTCGACAGAAGGTTTGTTGTCGCTATCGCTGTAATAGGACGATTGAAATTTCACAAACATATCGTAAATAATTGCTTTGTTCCCATTAAAATTATCGTAGGGATAGTATTGTGAATTCAGATATAATTTAACGTTTTGAATATTACAAAAATCAAAATGACTAGCATTTTTATTGCTATTTTTCCTATTTGTTTGAAACGCAATTATTACGTAACGTGGTTTCTCTGTATTCGATGCTGTTTTCACTGTCCAAGTTATATTTTTAGTTTCCGGTAACGCAGGATATTCTTGAAGTTGCATACGACGAAATGGAACAGATATAGGTTGATCTTTATCTGTTAATCGTAACAGTGATAGGTTATACTCATCTGAAACTCTAATGTAAGGTATTTTCCAAAAGATTTTATTTATAACTAGATCAACCTTAGAACTTGTTTCCGTTGTTACAATCGCATTTACATTCGACGAACTTCTTAACAGTATTAACTCCTGTTTCACATTCATAATTATATGTTTATAATCTTCGGCGAATCCAAGTAGTAATTTTAATGGGATACAAAATGAAAATGTTTTTTTAATTTTCAATGGCAATGTATCCAACCTCCAACCTGCGTTTAGTAATATATTCTTTTCGTCTTCGCGACTTGTTAGTAAATTTTTAATTGTAGATGTTATTCCTACATTTTTTATGCGATCAATTTCTGTACCACAGATTTCATAACGTATTTCGTCGAAAAGAAAAGCCATCGCATTGCTGACAAGTTCCATTTTATCATCCTCATTAACACCATCAGGTTTTATTCCTTTAAACGTTCCCTCTATGTATATGTAACTTTTGCTAGGCAATGTGTATACATTCTGCTGGTGAACAGGTATACGTATTTCATCGTTTAACCCATATGTTGTTTGCGCATATGGCAGATGAGTATGGTATTCCAAATCGATAATAGTTTCATCGAAAATAATTTTTTCATCTACTTGTAACATATTTTCGATTGACCATAAAGCCTAAAGATTCTAGAAACTCTTGGTTGCTCCTGGTCAACTTTATAAAAGTGCGATTTTTAGAACTGGTGGTTGGTAGTAAATTATTACTTCTGTTATTATTGAAAACTAATACCATACTTAAGTAGATTCACGTCTTAAATGAAGTCTCAGTGTAACAGATTCGTCTCTGAAATTTATAAGTTGCCCCTCCTGATCCTCTAGCCGTACTGATACGTTGTGAAGAAGTCCAGTTATATTTAAAGGTAAGTATATTACAGTGGTCGGTTTTTCAACAATTTTATAACCTGGCTCGACTAAGGGATAAAATGCATGAAGAATATGACCTTCAACACCATTTTTATATGAGCCACGCACAATGTTGCAAGCAACGCGTATTGTATCTACTTTGTTGATGTTGACAGTATTTGGTGAAGTATGCCATATATTAGGCTCCAATTTCTTCTTTTCAAATCCTAATAATGGACCAATGCTACCAGGCTTGTCGAATCTTATAAGTTTTGAACAGAAGATTCTAGTTTTCAAAGTATTATTATTTCCTCGTATATCCAATACAACATGTTTTTCATGTTTCATAGTCTCTTTTAAGAAAGAAATCATATTTTCTAATTCGTAAGATCCTTCAGGGATTTTAATAAAAAATTCTCCATAGTGAAATGTATCATTAACATTTTTTTCAATATTTGGAATTGTATTATACGTCATGAGATCGATTAAACCAATTTCATATTTATGAGTAGATAAATCTATTGGCGGAAAAATATCACAAGATAATTGCGAGCCTCTCCCGTTTAAGCATAACATGATATCATCAGATGTTTCCTGTTAGAAACGCTAAACACAAATGACCGCAATTAATTGTATTCGTTTTCTGTTTAGTGGTGTAGTTATAATAAATGTTTACATTATTCGAAGACGATTTGAAATAATCTATTAGTTCCGGTGGAGGTTTTAAATTACCGAAACTATCAAAATAAGATATTTTCTCATTTATTTTACGATAGCATACCCAATGAGTTCCTTTTCCTTGAACACTATCTAAATTTACAATACCGTTTTCATTTTGTAAAATTTTATAAGGAAGGTTATCACGCATAAATATACCTCTGAAATTAGGTATTTTCAATTCAAAAACATATTTTTCTAAATCAGTATTTGATAACGCTCGATTAGGTAATTTTAATAATATTTTTTTTTTTACTTCCTCCGCCTTTGTATGGTTTTAAATAGTAACCTGTACCACTTTTCTTTTTAATTGTACTGTTTTTCTTTTTAACTTTATCACTTTTCTTATCAATGCATTTCTCTTTCAAAAGACGAAATGCATTCAGAAGTGCTTTGCTGGTTTTACAAGCTCTCTTCTTTTTTTCTCCTTCATTCTTAGTTTTATCGTTTCCTTTCTTCTTGTTACTAGTTTTACCGCCTCCTAATTTATTTTTCATTTTCATAATATTAGTCACCGCGTACGCAGCGGCTTTTTCTCCAAAACTAGCGTCTGATGATGTGACTCGTTGCCAAGCTTTATTAGCCAATTGATTGTCAGCAATAGCTCTATGATTTGAATCTGTATATTTTGAATATGCTATATCGTGATCCTTACAAGCTTGATCTAATTTATTAATACCTGGATCGTTTCTATTTAATCTTTGTTGTAACCGTGTACCTGGTCCACAATATTGATATCCTGGTATGTGTAATTCGACTGGTAATAAGTCTATAGCACGATTTAAAATTTTTCCAGGTAGAGTTGAAATAGTACTTATCAGCCCACCGCCTCGATGTATACTGTGCGATTTGCTTCGCACAGCTTTCATTTTAAAACTATTTGGTTTTTATTTTCATACAAAATATTACTCGTTATTAAAGGGTTGTCCTTAGAATTTAGTAACTTAACTCTTTGATAGTAACTCTGTAGTACGATTTCCAATTTTTTCCAGGTAGAATTTAAATATAACTTATTAACCCACCACCTCGATGTATACTGTCGATTTACTTTCCAACACTTTCATTTTAAACTAATCGTACAAATCTTTACACCATTCTCCGATCGCTATTACAGATTTATCCTTAGAATGTTCAAGGTAATTCAAATAACTTTACGCTTCCGTATATTTTTTATAATATACATTTTTTTGTTTATTTAATTGACAATTTCGTTATACACAATCAGTTACCAATCAGTTCGGTTTGTTTTACATTTTTCCAAAACGCATCGGCATAGTGTATTATAACGATGATTATAAGTACATTTCTTACAACTGAATAACTGTTTCCATGTGAACCGAGTGCATATGTCTTCGCAACAGGTGAATCCTTCAAATTTAGTTTTATATAAAATTATCGTTCGGATTTCTTTTTGAGCGGTTTTACAGTTACAATGACAAAAAGAGAAATAATTACACACTCTACACGCAATTCCGTCGACTTCAGTTCCTTCTGTGGCAAAACATTGAAGATCACAACAATAATCTGGGTTCTGAACTTTATTCACAACTTCCGTTGCTATGCTTTTTACGTTTTCATACAACCAGCTAGTCTTGTTATATTTACATTTTTCCAAAACGCAGTTGCATATATCCTTATGCCAACTACACCTCTTACAATTAAACAATTCATTCCACGTGAAACGAGCGCATATGTCTTTGCAACAGGCAAATCCTTCGAATTGAGTTTTATATAGTACAATCTTCCAGATATGCTTTTGAGCGGTTATACATTTGCAATGACAAAAATATGAGTAATTACACACCCTACACGCAATACCGTCGACTACAACTCTTCTTCTAATAAAACACTTAAGTTCACAACAATAAAGCGGATTCGGAACTTTCTTCACAGCCATTGTTTGCTCTGATAACATTTGTATGTTTGATGCTTTGTAATGATCTTTGACATCTACACTCTCATCCATCGCAACACTAACTGATTATATCAATATGAATTCATCAAATCCAATTCTGTACCTTCCTTTATTTATAGGTCGGTCTTTGTCTATTATAAAACAACTGTTTTTACTTTTTGACCATGCAATCGAACATACTTCTTTAAACTTATCATATTTCATGTCTGTATTCACGTGATCGTTATATACATGACGCAAGTTTGTGTCATCTTGTTTAAATAAAACTAAAAAATTTGCATTGTCACGTATCAATTGTTTTGGAATGTGACTGTAAGTTTGACAAAGATAGAATGAATCAATATCGTTATGACGGCCCATAACAAAATAATTTCTAATATTATTCTGACGTTCACAAGCTACATCATCAAATATAATAATAGAATTAGGTTTCACTTCGTTTGGATGAAACACATCATCATTTTCAGTAAATATAAAATATCCTATTTCAGGTATTTTTGAGAATATACGAGTAAGAAATTTATACTTAGGTTGATTTATCGACTTGGAAAAAATGTAAATATTTTCGAAAACAAAGCTTTTGGATGAAAAATTAAATTAAACATTAAATTGGTCTTTCCGCAATTAGATGGTCCGCAAATAATGCATCTGATTGAATTGGGTAAAAGGGGACCGTGTTTTTTTCTACAGTTTATATGATTATTTAAATACAAATCAAAATTTATAATTGATAATGAGTCCTTTTGTTTTGTTGTTTTCATTTTAAATCTTTTTTGTTAATCCACGTGTCACTGGATTTATCGAAACCAAGCCAACGCACTAACAATTTATTTCCTTTTTTTCGAATCACCTTCTCTATTAGATATATATCGCTGTACTTTGTTTTACTGAGCTCCTCTTCGTAGAACCCACCTTTTATAATGTTACCTAATTCATCTTTCAAAAAATACGTTGTTGGAATTGTACGATGTACTTTCCAAATCATATACACTTCATTACTCCAATTAGGCAAATAACCTTTAGTAAACTGTTTCTTATATCTACTTATTCGAACTTTATCTCCTTTAATGAACTTATCACGTTTTGCAACTTTTAGTCTTCTGTTTTTACCTAGTCTTTTTAAAATTAAAAATTCGTTATTTTTATTAACTTCAATTGGTCTCATACCTATCGTTCTATGAGGTGTATTATTATATTTATTAACAATATTTTGAAGTAAGTCTAACCACTTGTAACTGCCTTGTTCACTAAATGCTTGCCACATTTTACCCTTTAAAGTTCTATTAAGTCTTTCTACAATGGAAGCTTTTTTATCAGAAAAAGTTGAATAATGATTTATATTATATTTATCTAGTAATAATTTTACTCTAGAATTGTAAAATTCTGTACCATTATCTGTTTGAAAATGACGCATTGGGTGTTTATCTAAAATAGGTTTCAACGCTTTTTCTATTTCATAAGCACTTTTAGACTTTATTGGAACTGCTATTGCATATTTACTAAAACAATCTATTATCACTAGAATATATTTATAACCTTTATTTACTTTAGAGAATTGTATCATTTCTACAAGGTCAGCCTGGTATAAATCATTTAATCCCTTTACTTCTACATAACGACTAGGAAAATTTTTTCGCACTTGCTTATGTAATTCTTTAGCAATTTCTCTTCTCACATTGATGTTCATAGTTTAGTAACTGACGACGAAATGAAATAAGAAAGCAGTACACATTATAATATGAATACAATATTTATTACAAATTTGCTAACTTACAATCTGGTTCTCCTACGGTAACTTCACAATCAATACAGGTAACATCATCACAAAAAATACAATACAAAAAATAATACCTTATCACTTCTACTAAACGTTTTCTAATGATATAGACATGGTGTCTAATTTAGTTACAAGTTTTTTAAAACGATCTAAAATCTCTGTAAATGACGTTTTTGAACATTTTATTCCGAAAATGGAAAGATCGAAGGTTTTTGCACTAATTAACTGATTAGAAAATTCATCAAATTCAAAATACGTTTCATTTTGAAAGAAATATAATAATCCATTTTTATACCTAAAACATGAGCCAATACACGGTGGTATACCTGGTAATCTTTCATATATTAACCCATAATATTTAACTTTGAATGAGCATTCATTAATTTCAGCGAAATATATTTTGTTATAGAAAATTAGAGTATGTCCATTGTACGTATTAACCACTCCATTAATAACAGATGCTTTTGGTAAATTTAAATCTATACAATGTTTTGGATAATTACTTACAAGATTTAAAGAAGGAAAATCAATCATATATATTAGACAATCAATAAAAATAACTACTTCGCCTGACGGTCTTTGATAAACATGAGATATTTTTGTAAAGTTTTGTGGAAGAAAAGGCAACCAATCAGGTAAATACAAAACGCTGTGATATGAGACTTCCCCTAACTTAACAAGCCAAACCCATTTCTCATGAAAAATATATAAATGATTATGTACTATTAGAAAAGTGTTAATATTTTTTAAATTACATAGATTTGGTTCTACAGGTGTAATTGTAGGTGTTGAAACTGTAGTCACTGTGGGACGTAATGTCGTAGACGTTGTTGAAACTGGTAAACGAGGAGGACCATATAAACTTTGTATTCCTAAAATGTCATCATATCCTAGTTTAATTATTTTGTCATTATAATAAGGAAACATAATAGCTTTACGGTCATTTGAATGTCTTAAGCCTAATGCATGTCCGATTTCATGCACTAAAACATGTAGTAAATTTGATTGATCAGATAAACAATGCTGTGCTGAACACCAATTTTCTTCGTTGTCTATATGTATTTCTACAGTCGATCCATCTGCAATTGGGAAAAACGAATGCGCTAATACACTACCTCTGCCATCAAATGCATATGGACAATAGTATTGGTTTAGTTTTTGATATTTATGACTAAGATATTTGTTTGATATTGATATATCTGGACTATGTATATTATGTGAAAATGAAAGATCAGAATTACTTTCCCATATTTTAAACGCTTGTTCAGTAATTTTTAATACATTAGAATTAGCGTAAGAATAATGCCATTTAATATGTAATTTTTTCCATTTAACTGTAGAAGCAGAAAACCCAGATACATCATCTCGTACACCACACCGTTTAAAGTTCATTAAATTTAACGTTTCATTATTTAATTGACCATCTAAGGATAAATTATAGTACTCTTGAAAAATAAACAAAGCGCTGGAAAGTACTGTATTATTCACTGCAGTCAATGTTTCATTACTATTTTCCAAAAATCCAAAAATCTGAAGATATTGCAATGCATCTAATGTATTATTACTTGTATAAATTTTACTTTCTGTTAAAACTAATATTAATAAAACACAAACAAGGATTTTCATCATTAATTTAACGTCTTAACTCTATCACATACACTTAACTACTAACCATTTTCATACATAATTGCTACCTTTTCACTGCAATAAAAATTCGTCTTCAATATCGTCCAGCAATTCCTCAACATGCTTGTCGAATTCATCTTCATTCATGTTCTCCGTAGTTAAAGGAGACTCTGCAGCAACTTCTTCCGCAAATTTATTTAAATAGTCCTGAATGGATTCAAAAGTTTTTTCAGGAGGAGCCGGTTCTACATTCATGCTGCCTTCCGTAGTTACGTGAAACTCAGCCGCCAATTTATTTAAATAATCCTGAATGGATTCCAAAGTTTCATCTGTTTCTTCAATAGAATACTGGTTGTCCGTTAAGTCTTCGTCGATCTCCTTTAACCTTTCAACCAGCGTTTCAAGAGACTGAGACGTTCTTGAGATGGTGCTGCATTCCTCCAAATACTCCTTATTTTTTTCCCACCATTCCTTGTAAGGCTGTCCTTCAGGTGGACATTTTTTAATACGTTCAGCCGCAGCGCTCTCCTGGTTTCTTTTTACGGATTGCTCTATTTCCATTTTGCACAGTATAGTAATTAGTAATATACTAGAAACTAATTTAATAGTTGAATAAAAGCGTAACAATACAGAATGATGTTCGTCTTCAAAAGTTACCAGTATTTAAAGCATATTACAATAAAAAATACTAGATTGCATTG
>JAGFPH010012210.1:6462-18304 GCA_018207615.1 Philaenus spumarius | reverse complement strand
AACCGCGCACTCTCATTGGCTGCCTTGGATGTGGCAGATTTTGATACCAACAATGGCCTAACCCTGTTTGGATCTGGTGGATTTTGAAACCAAGCAGCTTTTTCAACATGATTTTACAGTAGGATGTGGCGAGTTTAGCTACAAAATAATGTTTTTATTGAATTCTGCATGTAAAAATCTGTAGGATAAGATGTATAACTCAAATTTAATTTTTTTGGGATTTGGCGGGGTTTGATTCTAGGCGCCTCACTTTATTACAAACAAATCAAATTTCCCCGACTTTCCAAAAATTATACTTTATTTCCCCAACTTTCCAGAAAGTGTGAACCAGAAGTATGATACTTTCTCCCATAATTTCAGTTTCTTCTTCCAATATACTAAATACTGTTACCGATATGAGGCAAAACTAATTTAATAATAATAACTTAACTGCACCTTTTCTGAATTGCTTCTTGGGTCCCGAAATATGTGTATTCAAAAATAACAACATTAGTTCAGTTTTAGTTATTCCAGGATAGAATAGATATAGAATTCTAAATAACATCAATTTAGTATTTTTCTTGTATGGAGGTGTTGTAACGTTAAGGTTTTGCAGCTCGCTCCCTTTTCATACTCGTTGAGAAGCAAATGCAAATAACTTATTGTATACTCGGACAAAAAGACTTAGATGGGAAGGGTTACCTGTATCCCGATACATATCCCTACTATGTAGTAGGGTCGGAGATTTTGCGTAAAAGCCATACTTTTTCACTCTCATTACTCATTTAACAAATATACCTTTGCAACTACATATCAAAAAAAGGAACAAAAATGCGTTTTACAAACTTGAATTATGTACTTTGCAATCTATGCCAAATTCAATACTTTTCGAGCTATGTATTAAAAAAATCACCTGATAATAGCATTTTAGGTAAAACTTTAATCTTGAGATAGGCCTAACCTGAAATTAAAAAGACATTCTAAACAAACAAAATTTGTTTGTTATGATACATTTATTACGACGTTCAGAACAGGACTGTAACAAAAACCTAACCTGATTAGACATGGTCTGCACTAAGGAGAACTTGATTGACAACTGGTGGAGTCGCCCACCGCTCTGTACTATTGTCCTTCTGACTGCGAACGATGAAACAAGTTTAGAATGTTGTTCAAGACATGATGCTAATGTCAAACTGATAACAAATTAGTCAATTTATCTTCGTAGGAAAAACTTCGAGCCGTGTTGTTGTATAATGCAAAAGTCCCCATAAAACATGCACAGTTCCAAATTCCCTAAATATTTCAACTTTTTCTTTAATATTGACAAAAACTCATTAATCCCCCTGGTCTTAGGACTAACCTAATTACACCATGGTGCGATTTCCATACAATTTGAATGGTCCCTTGACCATGAAGTTATAATTAACTTATTATAAAATTTATATTGTGTATACAAGTTTATTATAGGGTGTTTCGATAAAAATAAGCGATTGTATCCTATCATGCGTTTCAAAACGGTGCCTGTTTGAACATTTCAAACCTCCCAAAAATTGTACATTTTAATAAAAGATGTCGACACCTTTTAATTCCCTTTCAAACCCTAACTGAACAAAAACCATACATTTTAACAAAAAATGTCGACACCTTTTTTGTAGCCCTATGGGACGGTAACTGTCAAAACAATAGGATGAAGGATAATAGTTAAGTTAAAGATGTGAATATGTATCCACAAGATTATTGTTTAAGATTATGTTGTTATAGGATGCTGGGTTGAACAAACCAAGTATTACACATAACTAATATCCTTCATCCCATTGTTTTGACAGTTACACCATCCTTAGGGAATTAAAGGGGCTACAAAAAAGGTGTCTTTAAAATAAACCATTATTAGGTTAAACTCCATGCAAAGTTCAGAAGGATAAACTTGAAAGAAGGATACCTGGAAACAAAGTTTTTCTGGACCTATGTTCATAGGAACAATCTTGCTTTTTACAGTCCCCTATCATGTCCTGAAGTTGTACAAACCTCTTGCAAACACACTGTATATACAAAATACATGTACCATTTTTTGTGCACGCGATAACTGCCATAATTTTGCACAAATTATTTCTAAGCTTATACAGAACTTCGAATATATACAGAAAATTTGCATTGAGGTTGTCAATTACCAAGTAGAAATTAAGGGTTTTTTTGAAAACAAACATCACTAGCTAGTTAGCTCAAGGAAAATCTATGGTTGAAGGATGACAAAATCAGTAAATTGTGCAGTATTCAATCTATTCAGTTATTTTAAACCTTTGAAGTACAAACTATAACAATGTCTGATACAACCAACATTTATTGTAATCCTAAACATTCACAACACCATTAAATTAACAATAATAATAATAATAAATAATAGAAAATGTTTAATCTTCTAAATATTACCAAGAACTTGTCTAGAATTTTGGTTTAATAATAAATGCAATCTTTGGTAATAATAAAATGTGAACAAAAGTAGGTTACCTGCAGGGAAGGCAGAGCATTAAGATTTTGTCTTTTTAAAGAATATTCAGATTTTTTCTTTTGAACTCATAAACAGTTTTGAATTACTTTGCAACAGCTTATACAGGTAAAGACAAATCACTTTGAACCAACATTCTTATAGTAAAACCATTCTCAAGTTTGTATCTTTCTTTAGGACAAATCTGATCCTGAATTGAAAAACAAAACAAAAATTATACCACATGTACTTATAGTTTCGACAAATCTTTAGGTAAAAATATATCTACATACATTGCAGAGTTACTTAGTAACACTCTCCCATTACTTTATATTTTAAAAAAAGATAAAAATATTATCATTTAATTACTTTTTATTTCATATTGATGGATCAAATGACTTTAGTTAATATTATAGTGAAGAAATAATCAAATATGTTTTACGAAGATTTAGGAATGTTTCCGAAGTTAAAGGAATAGTTTTCTCTTCTATAAATCTGTATACACGAATATATTGATGATAAAAGGTTGTATCTATATACAGTTTATAACTTCAAAGCAAATCTTATAATGTATTATAGCCTACATTAGTTCTATAACTCATATAAAAAAATTTTATAAGAAATTATGATTTAAGTTGTAAACATAACCCCAAAGAATAATCTACGCTGGCTTTTGTTCAAGAATTACAGATGATGGGTGAAATCAGCTAAATGTTACTCATGTATCTACGGACATACACTCGCTTTTATAGGAGTTGGTTGATATCACTTTATTTAGTCATGAAAAAAATTCTCCAGACCTAAAAACATTTTTATTTATTATTTTTTACTAAAAATAAAATACTTTAGTAGAAGTTTCCAAAAAAAAGTGGTAGAAACAACATCATTTAATGCAGAATAAATTTACAATTGCCTAATCAGTAAAAATGATTAGATAACGTGGCGAACAATATGGTGAATCCAATAAAAGTAAAAAATGTTTGATGTTGCCTTCAAAGTTAGAGGTTTAGAAGGAACAGACTTACAACAATCAACACTTTGTAACCTGTACAATAAACTAAACACAAATAATATAGTAAAAAAACTGCAAATTAAATATAAAAAAAACAAACACGGTAATAAATTAACAACTTTTTAAGTGAAATACCAAATTTTAATAATTTTAAGCCTAAAACGTTAACAGATTGGTCAAAAATTTTCGAAAGCCAAAACAATAATTTTTACAATGTTATAAAATTACAATACTGAATAAGACACACTTATTCTAATAAAACAATATGAAATGAGAATATCACAAAGTAATGACTGTATTAACAATAAAAATGGAATGTTTTGTTTAATCGACTTCTTCAATGGTTGGTCCAGCGCCTCCTGTAGGTGCTCCTCCGCCTGGAGCGGCTCCACCAGCGCCTGGGAAACCAGGTGGCATACCGCCAGGCATTCCACCGGGCATACCTCCAGCACCTTGGTAAAGCTTGGTGATGATGGGATTGCAGATACCTTCCAACTCCTTCTGTTTGTGTTCGAACTCTTCCTTTTCAGCGAGCTGATTAGAATCCAACCAACGGATGACTTCGTTGCATTTCTCCAAAACTGTGTTCTTATCGGCTTCGGTGATTTTGTCTTTTAACTTCTCGTCCTCCATTGTGCTCTTGATGTTGAAACAGTACGACTCCAAAGAGTTCTTTGCAGCGATAACGGCCTTTTGTTTTTCATCTTCTGCCTTGTATTTCTCTGCATCGTTAACCATCCTCTCGATATCTTCTTTACTCAAGCGACCCTTATCGTTGGTGATAGTGATTTTGTTCTCTTTACCGGTTGACTTTTCGATAGCTGTGACATTGAGAATACCGTTAGCATCAATATCGAAAGTAACTTCAATCTGCGGTACGCCTCGTGGTGCTGGTGGGATTCCGGTCAGTTCAAACTTTCCTAACAAGTTGTTGTCCTTCGTCATAGCTCGTTCACCTTCGTATACTTGAATCAATACTCCGGGTTGGTTGTCTGCGTATGTTGTGAATGTTTGAGTTTGTTTTGTTGGAATGGTTGTATTTCTCTTAATAAGTACAGTCATCACTCCTCCGGCAGTTTCGATTCCAAGAGAAAGAGGCGTAACGTCCAAAAGCAAAAGATCTTGGACTTCTTCAGACTTATCTCCGTGAAGAATGGCAGCTTGTACGGCAGCTCCATAAGCAACAGCTTCATCAGGATTGATGGACTTGTTCAGCTCCTTTCCGTTGAAGAAATCTTGCAAAAGTTTCTGAACTTTGGGGATACGAGTAGAACCTCCTACTAAAACGATGTCATGGATTTGAGCTTTGTCCATTTTGGCATCTCGAAGCGACTTCTCGACAGGTTCCATGGTGTTACGGAAGAGATCGGCATTGAGCTCCTCAAAACGAGCACGTGTGATTGAAGTATAGAAATCAATGCCTTCGAAAAGCGAATCGATTTCGATACTGGCCTGAGTAGATGAAGAAAGTGTTCGCTTCGCTCGTTCACAAGCAGTCCTAAGCCGCCTCAAGGCACGTTTGTTTTGTGTTAAGTCTTTCTTGTATTTCCTCTTGAACTCCTGTACAAAGTGGTTGACCATGCGGTTGTCGAAATCTTCACCTCCTAAATGTGTGTCTCCGGCTGTAGATTTTACTTCAAAAATACCGTCTTCAATTGTGAGGATAGAGACATCGAAAGTACCTCCACCCAAGTCAAAGATAAGTACATTACGTTCGCCAGAACCCTGAACAAAAAATTACAATTCGGTCAGAAATGTTTAAAAAATAAACAAAAACTCATATTTTACTACAATATAAATATATGTGTCAAAAGTGCTTGAGATTCTAAAATGTGAAGGAATACCAATACAGTTCAACCATAGCTATAACGAAATTCAAGGTAATAGAATATTTTCATTATTAAAACGGAAATACCATTATATTACGTTCTCTGATTTTAGTGTTAGGTATAACCACAGTAAATTATGCACAATTTGGTAGTATCATGCAATTGCAATTTGACTTTTATATTTGACAAAACTATCCCCGGTTTGGAACAGAATAAGAAATAAAATTATGAATGGTTCTCCTCATTTAAAGGCAATTGGTGAAGAGTAGTTATAACATATTTTAATAAGTTTTGCGCCAAATGCTTACAGCATATGTTCGAAATGACAAAACAATTGGTGTAACGATATTTTAAAATGTTAAAATTTGAGTCTTTTGAAAAAATGATTAATAGAACTCATTAAATTGTTTGGGTGATATAGAAGTGTGTTTTGTAAGTCATAGATATTAAAGTCGTATATATTATAAAACTAGGATTGAACGAACAACAAACTGTTGTACAAATATCCCAAACTCAATAAATGTGGCAATGTGTATCACTTGGATAATTACTCTTCAACATGGTATGAATGTATAAAATTTTGTAAAAACAAGCAAAGACATACTTAAATGTTATAAATACTTAAACAAAGAAAGGTTTTTTACAAAGCAAGTAAAATTTGTTCTTCCATGTTGCACATGAACTAGTAACCTAACTATACAAGAGTTGCATCTCATAAATCTCGTCATGAAACTGTTGTCCAACAAAGAATTTCTTAAGAACTTAACGATTTATAAGTTTGTAAATCATATTTTAAAAGCACTTGTTCGTAATAAAATAACTTGCTGATCAAAAGTTGTGTTTAATTATTTAACAGGGGAGATGAGAGAAATGTTAATTGCTTCGCTATAACCAAAAATAAAGTTAATTATACCAATGCTTGACATCGTTAGAACCACAGTTGAATTTTCTGTGTTTTGATGAAAAATATATTTTTGTAATTACAAATAGTATTTCTCTTAAAATAGTCAGAATGAGATTTGGTTAGCAAATGAAAAAGATTTTATTCAAAACAGGAAAGCAATACACCGGTACTTTTAACAACTCTTCCAGGTTTACTTGACCTGTTCAATTTAAGTTGCTTCCTACATGTATTGGATATATGTAAATAAAATGACACTATTATGAAAACAAGAAAATAATCGATCAAAAAGAAAATCACAGATTTCTTCAGTTTATAATTCATTGTATGTGTCTTTTAGGATTTAATTTTATTGATAGTTTGAAGTATATTTTTTTATATTAATGTGTTCATTCAGTAATAAGCTACTCAATTGTAATTAATTTTCTATTCGCATAGAATCGATAAATTTATGAAGTTTGTAAATTAGAATATTATTTAAATCGAGTAAATGACGATTAAAACTTCTGAAATAATTATTTGTCTTTTTTAACTAAAAAATATTGTAGCATTTTTAACTTAATATGAGAGCGAGTAGTTTAGCCACATTTTTGTTTTAACCGCCACCCTTTTGTTATCCAAACCATGGGTGCAGACTACTATTAGTATAGATTGGCATACAAACATTAAAATTAAAGTATAGTGTAGGATAAAATAAGTACGCCAAACGTGCATATATTATGGCACAACAGAAATTTAAGAGAACTTCAGCTGTCCCTATCTTAAGCTAATACTATAACAATATACTATTCTAATGTTAGTAAAAGTATAAAATGAACAATAATGTACCAAATTATTGAGAACGAAACGTACAGATACCTTCTTATCAAGACCATAGGCTATAGCGGCAGCCGTAGGTTCATTGATAATTCTGAGTACATTGAGACCAGCAATAGCGCCGGAGTCTTTTGTCGCTTGTCTCTGAGAATCGTTGAAATAGGCAGGTACGGTGATAACAGCGTTAGTTACGGTCTTTCCTAAATATGCTTCGGCTGTTTCCTTCATCTTAGTTAAAACCATGGAGCTAACCTAAAAAACAAAACACATTTGTTTAGCCCTTAATCCAAAATCTAGAGCTTAGAATTCTCAACATAATTTTCAAATTAAAAATCATATTTAAATGTTTTTATGCAGCTTGCATAAACAGTGCATAAAAATAACAACTTCGGTTAGTATGTATAAATAGGCAGTTCAAACAAGAATTTCATCTACCGGTACTACCACCATGCACAGTAGTAGAATCAATGCAGCTTTTCTTTAAATACTTTAAGTAAATCTTTAACAAAACCCAAATTTAAATTTCACAATTAATTTAGACCTAATATTGTAGCCAATTTTAAGTCTACACACTGCAACAATACAGTACATTAATAAAACAAAATGGCAACTTGATTTAGCATGTATGGGAGGTTCAAACAAGAGTTTTATCTAAATTTGAGTACTATGTACATGCATGGTTAAATCCTTATAATACTGAGGCACGAAAACCAGAATTACAATTTCACACATAGTTTAAAACGGAATTTTTTTAGAATCCACAACTTTCGTATTACAATTGTTACAAAAAAAAAAATTGAACCTATAACAACGTATAGTCTCCAGCCACGGTATGTTTCAAGTTTGTAAACATACAGGCACTTTCTTAAAAAAAAAGACTCCAACTGGTGTTATTTAAACAATTAATGGTATACTAAAAGTTTGCCGTTAAGACCTAATAATAGTGTAGCCAATTTGCTGTCTACATACTGCAACATTACAGTATGCTAATAAAACAAAATGGCAACTTTATTTAGCATGTATGGGAGGTCCAAATTAGAGTTTTATCTATATTTGGGTACTATGTACATGCACCTTAGAATCATTGTGTAACTTTCCTTATAATACTGAGAGACACGAAAACCAAGAACTAAAGTTTTACAAATACAGTAGAGTTTCGCTTATCCGACATAAATAGGCTGCCGCGGCAAACAAAAATGACAGTAAAAATGACAAATGCATTGTTATGACAACTTTCTTTCTTTTCATTGCCATAATAATACCTACACAAATTACAGTAGTGTTCAATATTAAAACGATAACATTACATAACAGTAGTGTTTAATGTACAATATTAAAACGATAACAATTAATTGTAACAGTAGGCCTAGTGTTCAATATTAAAGCGATAAAATATAGATGAACAACAATAACGATAAAAAAATTATTGGTAACTACAACTCAACAAAACAGAACGACACAGTCGGTAGACCAAGAGCACAACACTAAAGTTTGTCAAATGAGGACAGTTGAACGACACGTGAGACAATAGCTAAAGCTAGACGATGGGCACAGCTATAGTATTGTACAGTCTGTCGCTTAAACTATTGCATGCGATAAAATCGGCGACAACACATAATAGACACTTGCGACTCATTTTATCGTTGATTTTTTGCTTTTTCCATTTCTTTTTCTTTGAAGACGTCAGATAACACCGAAAGTCGGATAAACTACTGTAGCTTACAAAGCAAAAATGTTAAGACTACCCCTACTTCTTACATCACAATTGTGTCGCAACATAAAATTTTTAACCTGAACTGACTTAACAATTTTAACACTGACCTAACAATAGTGTAGCCAATTTGCTGTCTACATACTGCCAACACAATACAGTACATTGACGAAACGAAAAGGCAAATTTATTTAGCATGTATGGGAGGTCCAAACAAGAATTTTAACTATATTTGGGTACTATGAACATGCACTGTATATGTAAAACCACTAACTTTTTCTTATAATACTAAGAGACACTTGTCCCAAATTTAAAATTTCACAAATAGTTTAGAACAGCAAAAATTTTAGAATACCACTACTTTTTGCATCTCAGTTGTGTAGTAAGTAGGCTAACCTTAAAAAAAAATTCAACCTATATTGCCTTATAGACACAGTACGTTTTCAGTTTATAGTCATATATAAGTTAGAAGTTGGTAGCACTTCTAACTTTCCTAAAAAAAAAACGGAATTCAACTGAAGTTACTTCAACAAGTAGAGGTATTCTAAAAATTTGCCGTTTCTAGACTTAAAAATAGTGTAGCCAATTTGCTGTCCACATACTGCAACAATACAGTACATTGATAGAACAAAACGGCAACTTCATTTAGCATGTATGGGAGGTCCAAACAAGAGTTTTAACTGTATTTGGGTACTATGAACATGCACTGTAGAATCTCTGTACAGTGGAACTGCTATAGCCTAATCCCAACTAATTGAGACTGGTTTTTTTTGTTTTTTTGTTACCAAATCATTTAGATTATCAAGACTTCCCTGTAGATTAATATTATGCGTAGTGTGGATCTATGCTTTCGGATTACCAAGGTTGTACTATAACTTTTGTTTGTAAATAAAACGGGCAATCTACAACATTAACCATTTTGCAAATAATTTAGATATAATTAAAATGTAAGCTTATTATTAAAGGAGATAGTTTGCTATTTACAGTACTTAGGTAAATAGAAGTTACAATCATTTTAAAATGCATTACAAATCTCGCTACTTTGGCAGACGACTTCGATCATGTCATGTTTATATTAATTCAAATCAAAATGAAACCTTTAGCATGCTTAAGAGGGCCAACAGGAAGTATTCAACAACTAGGTATTAAAAACGTACATCATTCTCCATTGAAATGGTTTTGAACTGGCATTGATGACATGAAACGTGATTAGTTAAGACATTTGAGTGATTCCAAAGTAAATAAATCAAATAGTGAAATACTCTTATGTTCAGATTCTTTGAAATTCAAAAGAGAAATCGTTCTTCATTTTATAAAAATCTAATCAAATCTTGTTTTAGCATAAAGAATAAACGCGTAACAAAAAGCAAATATAAATTATTTATGTCTCGTAAAAATACGCTAAACCGTTTCTATAATAGGCCTATGTAAAACAACCTTTATTTTACACATGTACTCAATTTCGGACTTTAAGGGTCTGCTCTTGTGGCGGCCATCTTCGATTTTTATCACATAAGAGCAATGTTATATTTATAAAACCATTTATTTCGTTAATTTTTTATCATACAATTGTTTGCAAGGTCTCATGTTAATCACAGTCACAATATGCATCCGTTTTCTGTTTCACATTTTTTTAAATCCCATTCATTTGTCACGCAATTTTAAATATTTTTCTTTAAACAATAAAAAATATATAATTAAAAGTGAATCACAAGCCGGATCCACAATATTCAGTTTTATAAGATGGTTTTAAATGAGGCAATGTCAAAGCGCTCGGCTGCAAGAAATTACACTGTTTAGATACAGCTATAGGGTGAAGCGTTGGAGTCGCCAATTGCTTTCTCTTTTACTGGAAGGGTCTGCTGTAGTGGCGGCCATCTTCGATTTTTATCCCATAAGAGCAATGATAAATTTCAAACCATTTATTTAGTTTACTTTTTATCATAAAATTGTTTGCAAGGTCTCATTTTAATCACAGTCACAATACGCACCCGTCTTGCAATTTAGGCTACATTTTTTTTAAATGCTTTTGATTTGTTACGTAATTGACATTTTGTAGTACAAAGTTTGAATTCTTTTCCTAACACAATAAAAAATTAATAATGAAAAATAATTTGCAAGCCGGATCCTAAATTTCATAAAGAATATTCAGTTTTTTTTTTTTTCATCACTCAATTATTTACAAAAGATAAGACTTATAAAATGGTATGAAATGAGGCAATGTCAAAGCGGTTGCGTTTCCGGTTGCTTTCTCGTTTACTGGAGCAGACCCTTAATAAGTGGAAACTAGCGGCAAATACACCTGATGATTTATCAATTAATCATTCTGATAGAAATTGACACCACTGTTACTAAGCGACATAGCCAATATCAGCAAAATAATATAATTTAATAACTTTTAGACTACAGAAGTGCTAAAGTAGATGTACAGACATCTATACACAGAAAGCTTCCATTCACATGTTGGGTAGTAATGAACAATCAGGTTACCTACGTCTATACACCTAATTATATTAATCGTCTATACACTGATCTGAGAGTTAACCAACAAGTTTGAACAAAACTATTTCCTATTGTTTTTATTTACAACATAAATTGTCTTACCTCTTCTGGGAAAAATGTCTTATTTTCGCCTTTGTACGCAACTTGGATTTTGGGTTTTCCGCCATCACTTACAACTTCAAAAGGCCAGTGTTTCATATCAGCTTGTACAGTAGCGTCCTCGAATCTCCTTCCAATCAGTCTTTTAGCATCTGTTTAAACATTGAAAGAAATATCATTAACTATAACTTTTACAAATAACTTGATAAAAGTCTTAATTGAATAACCGAAACTCCAAAGATGTCAAATTTTATATAGCTAAATACCTATATTGTATTAAAAATTAACTCAATATTGGCTCGCAAACTTTCAAACAAAAATTAAATAGGCTTGTTTAAATGTAGGCCTAAATTTGTTTATCAACCTATAAAATATTTCCAAGTGGAAAATGTACAGTGACCGACAACAAAGTTAACTTTAAATTAATTTAGGTTCAAGTTTTGTTTATATTTTAGTTGGTATTGTAGGTTATAATGTGTATACTATAAATAAAAGCAGATTGACTCATAGG
>JAGFPH010012209.1:0-24785 GCA_018207615.1 Philaenus spumarius | reverse complement strand
TAACGTCCGATTTGGTCCAAATTTGGTAAACAGGTTGGTTTTCTAAGTCGCTTGGACGAATTCGTTAGCCAAAAAAATTGACCGCAAGTAGACCAAATGTTTGACCGGAAGTAATTTTTTTCAGATTTTTCGTACTAGAATTGAATTTATTTGAAGTTTTCTTTGAAGAAATAGACATACGAAATAATTCTGCACATTTTGTTTTCTTACGCGACCTTATATCCCATCTGGTTCCTTCAAAAACAATCAAAACGTAAAATACCGTAAAAGTACCAGAATTAAATGCACGGCTTTTACCGTGGTGACCGATGGCAATATATTTGGTACATGCTGGCAGCATCTTTGTGAGTAGATAAATTTCCGAAATAGTTGTTTGAAACCCAAAAACACATATAAATTTAATTTTGGAAATTCGCTCAACTCACGTCTGCGGTTCAGCTGCGTGGTCGAATTATTTATCTTTGAAATATTCATTGGAATAATGATATTTCGTAGAGTAGTGCGATCCTTACGATGTAAAAGGAAATTCCATTATTTACGACACACAATTAATTCGTAATCTTCATGTAAATGTTCTACAACGTCTATCTTTTCGTACGGAATAGTGCTATGTGTTTTATCAAGCCATGTAGTAGGGTAGTCTGGACTTCACGCCTAAATAGCGGGTCTGCCGGACGATATGTAAAAAGGGAAAACAAAGAAAGTTGTCGTAGGGTTGCCGATAGAAGGGAAAACGGTTATTGGAGGTTATATTGGTTTAATCCGAAATTTGATCAACACAATTTTAAGTTAGACGTTACTGAACCTACCCGTTTCTTTAATGCGTGTATATTCATTACCAAGTTATCAAATTTAAACATTTTAAAATAACAAACAATAGTTTTGCCATACCAGTATAAACATTTTCAACCTTAAATTTCGATGGTATAAACCATAAATTTGAAATACAAGTAAATTAGCATTTTTAGGTTTAAATTGCATCATTTAAGTATGTTTTCTCGAATTTTTGTCAAATATAACAAAATTTAAACAATACATGGTAAACGGTACATATTAAACTTTCCATGTAGTTAATTTAACTTTGTTTATGTGTATACATATACACAGCACTAATGTCACAATCTTAGTCAAGATAGTCGAAAAAATGTACGTAGATACGATAGTATACAATGTAGGAATACAACCTTTCACGAGGACTGAGCGCAACAAGTCATACTTATGGCTACTTTTATATATGCTCTTATTACAACGAACTCATAAGACTTTAAAAATCTAAAAATCGACCAACGCGTCTAACGACGTTCTCATTTCAAAAGCAATATGAAGGACGCCAACATCGAATTTCTTGCATTTAACAAAAATATTGTTTCGAATTCAATCAACAAAGATATTACAAGAAAGTTGTGGATTTAACGAATTTAAGTAAAAATATACAAAATGATACTTTAGCAATTATTAAATCAGAACATTTCCGAATGCACACATATCGTTCCCCAAATCTTAAACGACCCAACACGGACATATAAAGTATTGTAAGATTTTGATTAGTTTTCGATTTTGATTAGATGTTAAAATGTACATGAAGCCAAGAAAAGTCCAAAATTGTGGACCATAGCCACAAAGTTAAAAAACCTTGAGGTTTAATTATCTCTGTTATTATTATTACTTATTTATTTATTTACGTATTAATTATTTTGACTTTTGTTTGCTTATCGAATAAGTTTTTAGGGTGAATGTTGAGAAATTCATAGATTACGGTTTAAAACAGAAACCATGAACTTTTTATTTGTCTGTAAATTAGATTATTTTCATAGTTTTTGTTATTACCTATGTAATAATGTCTTAATTTTGTTTGTATTTATTTTTCCACTGTTTTTACAGATAGATAAATTTATTACTTTACCTTGTATTACTTTAGGCGTATCATTAAAATATCCGCATGCTTATAAGAAATGAATGCATGATTTCAATTACTATGCAATTACCGATAAGTAGAAATTTAATATAACTGTAATGAAAATTTTATAATTGAATAGCCACATGTAAGATCATTCTAAGATACAAATAACATATTTTTATTCACCATTGAAAAAACTTATAGCTTCAACATTTTGAAAATGTTTACCTCTTTATTAAATAATGATAACTTTAAAAAAGATAAGTTGGTCTGAATTTCGAACCATAAACAAACATTCTTTTAAAATATGAAACTTTAATGCTATCGCAAGTGGAATAACGTTACATGAGGAAAGGGACAAGATAAGCAATATGGCATTTTTTATGTCTCGATTCTTTAGATTTACCTCTCGCTTCAGATGAATGTTAAGAGAAAACCACGCAAGCTTGTTATTTCCTAGGTGGTGCTAAAGTATTTGTTTTTACTTGTCCATGTATTCTTTGTAGAGTCAGATTAAGAGAACGTAAAATAACTGAGAGTTGTTAATTTACCAGTTGTGTAAGGTAAGCCTTAGCCGAGAGGACAGCGTGGTTTCTTACTGATCGAAAGCCAGATTCGAATCTCGTCTAGAGACCATGTAGCTTGCCACGTCTGAGATTAGAAGGAAGGAGAGCGGAAGTAAAGCAAACGGTGGTTAGCTCGATTCCAAGCTGACGGAATATGATTAGTTACCCGGTCTCCAAATTGTGATGTTTTGTATGATTTCACTACAGTACTTATGTATGTACATGAATATTTTTTTAAAACCTCTGCTGGTAGCTTGGGAATAATTTTGTAAACTTTAAATTTTGTTTAATATTGTGTGATTTATATCGTTATAAACAGAAGTTGTCAAAGAAGAATAAAAAACTGGAGAATGAAAGAAGCTAGGTTGGCCTTCATTGTTCCACACAACATTATTCCGCAGAACAGAAAAACGAAAACAGATGAGTTGAATCCACAGATAGCAGCAAATGATTCCTAATGTTGCATACTCGGTTTTCCCAAAATATAACAATTTTAAAAATTTCTTTCATTACAACATTCTTCCAGCATTCAATTATTAAACCAAAACTTTAATTATTATTAAATTTTTTAACATACTTTCTATGTGCTACATACAAGTCTAACACTGACCGGTAGTGTTGAGTCCTATTGAAATATGAAATTTTTGTTGCAGCGACACAATCCTGTGGAGTTTCTCCTTACGGATCGTCATGGTCGAGGATAGTCGGAGGAGAGTCAGTCACCGGTCTCAGATATCCTTGGTTTGCCGCATTAGTCCTTAAGTCCGATGTCACACCTTATGAAGACATTATAGTCCAGTGTGCAGGGACTTTGATCACCGAAAGGCATGTTTTGTCGGCCGCACATTGCTTTGACAGGTAAAACGCGAAGTACCGCAATGTAGACAATGATTCATTTCAACACATTTGACTGTATAAAACCATTCAATTTTCACTGGGGCGTAATTATATAGTCGACTAGCCCACCCGTACGTCGTTGCCCGTGGTGGTTGGTATTTTCAGTATTTTTAACGTAATTGTATTCTTTTTAAGTGTTCAGTCAGTGAGTGGTATTAATGAGTGGTATTAGTGAGTGGTTTATTATCTTAAATAATAAAATCACTATTGTCATAATAATAAAAGATCTGAAATTATGATTTTAGTAACTTTGATCCCCAAACCCCTCCTAAAGTTTCGACATTTTTCATACCCTTTCTTAGTGAGCACCTATGGTTCTAAGGGAACCTACATACCAAATTTCATTCCAATCAGTTTTGAAGAAATCGTGATTTAATAACTTTGATCCCCCCAAACCCGCCCTAAAATTTCGAATTTTTTGAAACCCTTTCTTCTCGGGCGCCTATGGCCCTAGAGGAAGCTAAATATCAAATTTCATTCCAATCTGTTCGGTAATTTTGGAGAAATCGTGATTTAGCAATTTTTACCCCCCAAACCCCCCTAAAATTTCAAATGTTTTAAAACCCTTTTTTAGTGAACACCCCCTAGAAAAGGCCCTAGCGGAAGCTACATACCAAATTTCATTCCAATCCGTTCGGTAGTTTTGAAGAAATCGTGATTTAATAACTTTGATCCCCCTAAACCCCCCTAAAATTTCTAATTTTTTCAAACCCTTTCTTATTGAGAATCTATGGCCCTAGATGAAGCTACGTACCAAATTTCTTTTCAATCCGTTCGGTAGTTTTTGAGAAATCGTGATGAGTGAGTCAGTGAGTGAGTGAGTGAGTGAGTGGTATTTCGCTTTTATATATATAAATTACAAATTTTGCTAACTGTGAATTATTTAATAGTAGTAGCACATTAAAATTTAGAATATTCAACCTATTGCGCAAGAGATCGTATCCTCCCGGACAATTCCCTCCCAGTGTTTCTTTTAAGAGAGAAAACAACAACTAAAATTATAGGGGAACATATCAGGTGTTTGCAGATTGACCTCCAAGTGGATGGAACTCATAACAAATTAACCTTTATTATTCCATTCTACCAGCCCATTCTGTAATGTCTGAAGAGAAAAGGAGTAAAAGCTCTGTTTATATTTGACCTACACTCGTATTAATCGGATTGCTAGATTTTTAGTTATATCAGTAATACAATTGTTGTCCTTGTTTTCATTTAATTCATTTAATTTATGGTGTATTAAAAGTCAACGAGTCAATTTCTTTAAGTTGAACTATTTTTTAATTTCATCTCTAAGTCTTTTCATTGTAATGAAAAAATCGCCAGATTTCAGTATTCAGCGTCCACATAGCCAAACTCTTGGGTTTTCTTACTTAGCCAAACTTTTGGGTTTTCCTACATAGCCAAACTCTTGGTTTTTTTTACATAGCCAAACTTTTGGGTTTTCTTACGTAGCCAAACTGTATGTGAATATTCATCCTCATTTACATGTATAAGATATCGTTTCGGTTTCAAGGTTTAGACATTGAATGAATAATCCAGTTCCATGTCTCATGTACAGCTAACGGATGTATTACAGAAATGTGTATTGTGTTATGTGTGTCCTTTATGCCAGGTAGACTAATGAAGGCAGGTGGGTAGAGTAACACATGTAAGTAGAAAGCCAGTAACTGATCTGGAACTGCGCAAGTGTGTTGGAGGATCTTACTGTTTCAAAGTTGGAGGAGTACACTAACAACTACAGACGCAAATCCAATAAGAAATATCAATTACGCAATTGGGTATGTCTGTCTGTTCTTAGGCACAAACAAAATCTGCCTTTTCAGAAACGTTCGTAAAAATTTTTACTAGTAAAACCTATTAAAGATATAAAAATATATATCTTACTAGCTGACCCGTACGGCGTTGCCCGTGGTGGTTGGTATTTTCAGTCTTTTTAACGTAATTGTATTCTTTTTAAGTGTTCAGTCAGTGAGTGGTATTTGGCTTTTTTATATATAGATATTAAATAATAAAAGCACTATTTGTCATAATAATAAAAGATCTGAAATTATGATTTTAGTAACTTTGATCCCCCCAAACCCCTCATAAAATGTCGAAATTTTTCATACCCTTTCTTAGTGAGCACCTATGGCCCTAGAGGAAGCTACATACCAAATTTTATTCCAATCCGTTCTGTAGTTTTGAAGAAATCGTGAATTAATAACTTTGATCCCCCCAAAAACCCCTAAAATTTCCAATTTTTTAAAACCCGTTTTTAGTGAACACTTATGGCCCTAGAGGAAGCTACATACCAAATTTCATTCCAATCCAAGTTTTGAAGAAATCGTGATTTAATAACTTTGATCACTCCAAACCCCCCCTAAAATTTCGAATTTTTTCAAACCATTTCTTAGTAAGCACCTATGGCCCTAGAGGAAACTACATGCCAAATTTCATTCCAATCCGTTCGGTATTTTTGAAGAAATCGTTTTTTAATAACTTTGATCCCCCAAACCCCCCTAAAATTTTGAATTTTTTCAAACCCTTTCTTAGTGAGCACCTATGGCCCTAGAGGAAGCTACATACCAAATTTCATTTCAATCCATTCGGTAGTTTTTGAGAAATTGTGATGAGTGAGTGAGTGGTATTTCGCTTTTAAATATATAGATTATTTTATTTGTGAAAAGTCTTAAATATAAATACTATTTATTAAAACACAAATTTAAAAATCTTCCGAAAGAACGCGTGAGACTTCCGCCGATCCGATTTACACGCGGGTAGCGTCAAATGAAAGGCAATAACCCCTATATTTGCACATTTTACCTTAGATTTTGGTATCCGGTCAGTACCTATTTAAAAAACAAGATTAAAACTTTTCTTATGGCAATTTAACATGGGGTAAAATTTCAACTTTGCACTTCTTTTAAGAGTTCACTTGTGGTTTCCACTGAACCGTTTACACGCGGTTTCTTTTAAATGAAAGATCAATCACTCAATCCATGTACTTACTTTTTTGAAATAATTTAATTTAGAATGTAATAAAATAACTGTTTAAAACGTATTTTATCGTGATTTTAAGTTTCCCTAACCAGCTGATTATTAAAACACGTGATTGTGCATCCAAGAACAGACAATTGTAGCAAAAGAAATCAGCTGGCTTAGAGAAAATCATTAGTGGCCAGTACCTTTCAACGAACAAATTTACAGGATCAAGTTGGACGTCAGTTTTTAACACCTCAGTCGATCGTACTAATAGCCTTACCCTTGGGCAATGAATAACACTTACAAGAAGCGAAACCGTAGTGCTTTTGAGGGCGACGCTTATGAGTTATCACTTACTTATACGCAATTAAGTTTATGGTACAGTAATACTAAAACCAATGAATACTTTTTTAAACAAAAAAACCCCAAACATTGGAAATTAGCACGAGTGAAAGTGACGGGGTATGATGGGGTGAAGTGGGTCAACGATCCAAAGTAAAAGTTGGGGAGAAATGTACAGTCCGAGTCTGGGAGAAAAGTACAGTCCACCGCGTTGACGCTAGCGAAACCTGTTGGCTTCTCGGTGAAGTAGGCTTTCTCCGTACAATAAAGTTGGCTATTGTTAAATGGCGTCGGAATGATATTAAAGGTAGCAGCAAAACAATAATTTACAAATAAACATTTATTTACTGAAACTAGTAAGGCCCCCTGAATAAGCCCAGGCAGATTAGATACACTCCGAAATACATTATTTAATTACAAAAAATATATATTAAAAAACTAAATATTTTATCTACGACAACCTAACTATGCTGAGGGGATTTTTAGCTTGGTAAATGTGTCCAATTATTAGATTACAAAACTGTAGGCCTATTTAGGTATAGTATAGGTTTAGGTTAAAATTTATGTAAATTTGGCACCGACTTTAAAAATTTTGTTGAATAGGCTTTGAATAAATTACGTTTGTTCGGTATAGTAATTTTTTTTTACTTTTTTTTTAAGTTGGTTTATTTTTTTCAAAAATGTTTTATATTATGAGCAATGTAAGTTATCGTTTACGGTTGAAGTTATATAAACAATTTTAATCGTTTGTACTATCTATACTAAACTCAAGGGATAATGTGAGTGGCGTTTCGGTCTAAATATGTCTAGAGCACACAACCTTGAGGAATACCGTGCAAAAAGATTGCAAGTGTCAAAACTGTGTGCTAATAATTTTGATAAAGAGTAAGCTGTCATTCGGAAAACATAAAATTATAAACATAAATTACTGGTAGTTTGAAATATCATATTTCAGTTCACACATTTTACGAAGTTATTGTAAGCGAATGCAATCAATTAATTCAAGGAGTTTATAAATTGTTTAGAAAAGCCTAGTAACAAAGCATGATGGAAACTATTCTAATAAACTAACTCTAATTCAAAGGACAAAGTTTATATAATGAATACTTAAATGTTTAGGTATTCATTGGTTTATAAATATACTCTAAAGAAGACTCCTGCGTGCTTCGCGCGCTAACTCTCCAATTGAATAGAATATTCTCATATTTGAATAGTTATTGTACCCCGAATACTATTTAATAGATAAACAATTTTAAATATATCATAGTTTTCCCATTAAAGTAAGTAGGTTTTTGTGGCACCTCCTATAATTAATTTGTTTGTTAATTGTTTGTTGTATAATTAATTACTCAGTTTGGTGCCGGGAATGATAAATTTTCGTATTTTAATAATTGCTATAACTCGAATAATTGACGAGATAAAGTTATTTTAAATTGAACTAGGTTTTCCCATACAAAGTGAAATGTTTACTGGAATAGAGCTAATTTTAGTCATCGACGGGAATGGAATAATTTGAATCATTATTGTACCTCAAATAGTTTCTGAGATAAAGGAGTTTGAAGTTAAAAAATTAGGTTTTATAACGTCGGTAATATACATTTAATAAATAGAAATTTTACCCCAGTAATATGACGTTTAATCTAAAAAAGAACTCCATGCATTTTTGTGTACTCCCTCCGTATGGTGTTCTAAAAACGTAAACGTCTTCATTGGTGAATTACTTATCTTCAGCAATAGTTTTAATTAAATTGTTCTACCACATTTGCAGAAAAAATATCAATAGGGTTTATATCTTGTAAGATTATTTTGTTTAGCGAGGTTAAATTTTAATTGTGTAACGTTTTCTTATCTTAAACGCCATGCATATTTTATTCTGAGATGATACTTTACCTGTTTAATAGTTCTTCAACAGTCTGGGGGCGTCCACCAGATTCCCGTCAGAAATCAAAATATCGCTAGGCTCTAGAGGTACTCCAAAGTATTAGGCTTTAATAATTACAGAGACACACTGTTCAAAAGTTAAGATCGAGTTTTACTAGACTTCTAAAATCTCTCCATTTACAGACTCTCAGTTTAATAAAAATTCTAATTAGACAATTATGATTCAAGTTGATAAAAATATTCTTTAAACTCTTCTAATACATGAAATCAAATAAACAAATTTTATTCTACTTAATCCACTAACTTTCTATAAACGCTTTAACACATGAAATTACCCCTTCTATATCTAGATTAACTAATATTATGTTTACTCTTCTAATCTAAGCACTAATTTCATTTATATACGCCTTGAACTTAACTCTTTCAAAATTAATGATTTTAAGCCCTTAGTTACATGTACAAGATCAACCCAAATTGCTTTTCAGGTGTTTTTAAATGAACCCTATTTACAGCTAATTCTAATGATTTCAAACCTGCATGTATTATATTAATTAGTGTTTTAAATATGAAAATCTTTCAATTAATTAGATTAATTTTTAGTAGACCTATATGGTTTTGCCTCTAAATTCTTTATCTCGAAATCTGTCTTACAATTATTTAAACAATTTTATTCTACTCACATTCTCTTTCCTTCTTTTCTACCCCGCACAAAACACTTTACATAAATTTATTAATTTCTTTTACTCCCACACACTCAATACACTTTCGAACTCTGCTCGTATTTACTATCACTTTTCACTAACTGCTTTAATTCTATTTGTAATGTTGAAATGGCGTTGAATTTATCCAAACCATTTTTTAAAACGTTGTTGTTCGTCTCAAATGCCCACCAAGACTCCTGCATTAATTCTATTCCTCTCCCACCTCTCTTTTTGGAAACGTGTTTTACTTTTTATGTCATTGGTTGATTTTTGAATTTAGACCATTTGACTGGCTCCTCAATTTGCCCGTATTTTGTTTTTTATACCTGTATTAATTTGTGGATGCATCATCGACAGGTTCCATAGTTCCTTCTAATTTTAGTAACCTGACTCCCGGTTTCCTGTCTGACTTCCCAAATGCTTTCTGTCTGATTTTAAGATGCTTACGATCAGAGTTTCGTTTGTCCGTAAAATTTCAATTTCTTTCGATCTACTGTACTTCTATCGTATTGAATTATTTTTTATTTATTTTATTTTAAAGTGTTTGGTGTAAGTTAATTACAATCTGTTAATTAAGTCTAGATAATTTGTATCTTGAGTCACGCGAGTGACTGCATTTGAACGACAATGGCAATATCACGAGCACGCATCCTCTATTTCTGACACAAATTTTCGTGTTGAATTGAGAGTTGAAGGATCGTTTTTATTTGTGAAATTCCAACATTCAATTAACTCTTAACTATACAATTCCTAACTAAATACCATGCTTCCCTACATTGTTCCAGGAAGTTGGCTATTTTTACATATATTCTATAAGTCTGTACACATTGTGGATCTTGAGACTTCGTGATGTTTTGTAGATGGGACTAACGATGTGTTACTTATTAGCAAATACTAAAAATGAGCTATTGTAGTGACACATATGGCGAGACCTAAGTAGTAAATGAGCACCAATCATGGTACCCGGAACACGTTTTGGGCTGTCAATAAACCTTTTATATGTATATATGTCTCCGAACTCTAAACGGTTGCTTTATTTGCAAATTTGGTCCACCTTGGTTAATAAAATTAGGTTACATACCTTATACATGTCCGTCTACAGTCCTAAATTCAGTCCTTATGGGAAGGGACTATCGATTTCAGAGTTCATGTCTCCATTATCAAGTCAAGTAAAAACACACATTAAACAGAACTTGTCATGGTCACACTTAACATGACACTACACAACACAAAACACTCAAACAAATAAACACGTGATAAAAACATATGCACATCGTGATTTGACTGACCGTAATGCGGATCTTCTTATCAACCTACCCCCGTTTGACCGTTTGTAGAAATATTTAAACTTATCGGTTTGCCGTATTTGTGTGTATTGATACGTTCAATGGTGTTAAACAATACGTTAGAACAATACTTGAGCTTGCCATTCAGAACATTATCCCTATCATACTTAAAAGCATTATATATGTGTAATTCCTCAAAGGTGTTCATAAGTAATGACTTTTTATATATATTTAAAATATCTAAATTGGTTTGGAAACTTTCAATGTTGTGGTTGGCTTGTACCAGGTGTAAGGCAAATTTGGATTTTTGTATTCCCATAGTGGATTTTGGGATGTGCTCAGAATATCTTCTTTTGAAGGAACGGCCTGTTTGTCCAATGTAAAATTTGGGACAATCAGAGCATTTCAACTTATAGACGCCAGTTAGAAGTGGATCTTGGCTATTTTTGTTACGGGGTTGTAATATATTTTCTAATTTGTTGGAAGTTCTGTTGGCTACTATTATATTTTGTTTCTTCAGTTCACGTTTAATGGTGTTCTGTAAAACCTCACAGTATTCTAAAGACACAAATTTTTGTTCCTGTTCTGGGCTGACATTGCGTTTTGTTTTTCTTTTGTGTTTGTGTACGATTTTATCAATAATGGTACTACTATAACCATTAGCTACAGCAATGTGTTTGATTGTTGACAGCTCTTCATTATAGTTCACAGGATTGAGGGGTACTGTCAATAGTCTGTGTACCAAACTGTGGTAGGCTGCCAATTTATGGGCCATAGGGTGGTAGGAAGTGGCGTGGATGGTGTGGTCTGTTGGGCAACGATGTACATATGTTTTTATCACGTGTTTATTTGTTTGAGTGTTTTGTGTTGTGTAGTGTTATGTTAAGTGTGACCATGACAAGTTCTGCTTAATGTGTGTTTTTACTTGACTTGATAATTGGGAAATGAACTCCGAAATCGATAGTCCCTTCACATAAGGACTGAATTTAGGACTGTAGACGGACATATATAAGGTATGCAACATAGTTTTATTACTCAATAACATTTCCTGGAGGCAATACGCTATAATGTACACCTTGGTTGTCGAAGTCGCTCGGACGAGTTCGTTATCCAAATATCGAACAACTGGAAGCACCTTTTTTAACCGGGAGTAACCATTTGTTTAGATTTTTCGTACTAGAATGAAAATGTTTTAGTGTTTTATCTACGAAAATAAATCTATGATATTATTTTGCATTGGTAATTGTTAGTTATCAACTCTGCATAACAACAATATAGGCTCTTACTGCATTACTTTGTTTCAGAAATAAAGCAAGACCTGAAAACCTTTATTGGGTGGTATTCAAACTTCTCAACAGATGTGATCTCCAAGACAGAGATGATTTAGAATACGTCGCCATGTCAAAAGTAAACGTGCATCCAGACTACACCTCGACTCAAGATGGAGGGGACATTGCTATCATTACCCTAGAAACTCCAGTTTTTAAGCTCACACCCGCCTGCCTCCCACCGCGAGGTAAGTATTTTATTTAAAATAAGTCTAGGCTATGTATCGTATTATAGAGGGATGTTTTGTATTACAACAACTACCAGTACCTTGGGAATGGTGTAACCAACACGCCGTATGTTTGCGGATGGAATGCAACCAGCTGTCCATACTTCCATTGCTATCATCACAATAGCAACTAAAATAAAGTTTACATCCGTCTGCCTCCCTCCGCGAGATAAGTATTTTGTTTAAAATAAGTCTAGACTATATATAATATATCAAAACAAATATTATAAAGAAGTAAAATTTGTTTGTTTTATGTAGGGGGTAATCTCTGGAATTACTGAACCCATTGAAAAGAATAGTTTTACTAATAAAAAGCCACACTATCCCTAACATAGGCTATAATTCATTTTGATAAAAACATTTTTTATTTCAATATTTGTAAATAGCTCTTATGATAGGCCTAGACTGATGAACTAGCACATGTATTTTTACATTCATTACCGTAGCAACCGATTGAATAAAATAACAGACAACAATAACAGATGTTTGCTCTAATATTTAGATTAACAGCTGATTTCAAACTTCGAAGGAATTATTTGTATTTCTGACTTTTAGATAAGGTTTTTTATTAAAGTAACCCGACCTAGCTATTTCTTTTAATCTTGAATTCAAACTTCGAAGAAATTATTTGTATTTCTGAATTTAGATTAGGTTTTTTATTAAAGTAACCCGACCTAGCTGGTCCTTTTAATCTTTATTATAACTGCTGTTATAAAATATACTTTTTTACAGGCTCGAACACTGTTGGTGATTCTATTATCATCGGATTTGGATCAACACGTGAGAAGCAACAGTCGACGTATCCGTGTGAACTCCAGGAAGCTGAAGTCACGATACTCTCCATTCAAGAGTGTCAAACGACGGATCTAGATTCAGAGTATGCAGATATCAAGGGTACATTATGTGCTGGACGGTTATCAGGGGGTGTTGATACTTGCGATGTAAGGGTTAAACATAACTGTCTTATAAGATAATTCGACCGCGCTGTTGAACCGCTGGCATAAGTTTAGGGAATTTCCAAAATGAAATGTATGCATGTTTTAGGGCTTCAATAACCGATTTGGGAATTGGTCTACTCACGAAGGCGCTGAATAGCTGCCTTTGTGTGCTAAATGTATTAGTAGAGTTTGTTGGCTAATAAGACTTCAACCACGACTCACGCCACTTCTACGTTCCAATCACAGCGGAAAAACTTGCTTTGCGGGTTTTCACCTTGACCTTGCGGCTACGGGTTATAGACGAGTTCGCTTCGCTCGCAGTGTACAAAATGGCCGTCAGCCTCAGATCAGAAGATGCCCCTATGTTAGAATCCTCCACGTAGATTTGAACCCGGTAGTTTTATTGTATTTTACGTTTTGGACGATTTTAGGGGAACCAAGCGAGCTATATAAGGTCATGTATAAAAAAAAATGCGCAGATTAATATCATACTTTTATTTTTTTTTTTAGATAAAACCCTAAAAATATGTCATTCTAGTACGAAATAAACGGTACCAGGAACTGGCACATACTTTCTAACAAACATATTTAAATTACTAAACAGATTCACTGTGACTTGTAGGGTGGGGTAGGAGTGTTTTTTTTATTAAAGTTGCAGATTAACTAATATTATTATCTAGAGATGAAACTATTCGATCGATTTTGAACAAATTTGCACCAAACACGTCAATTAGGTCTTTATAGATGCACGTAAAAAGGATTTTAAAAATTTGAAAAAAACCTTTATGCCCAAAAAACCCCCAAAAACCAGTTATTATTATTATTAGCTAAACGAGAATTTTTAGAAAGATGCGGGTTTTTGCATATGGTAGGGCACATTAAAGGCTACAAATAAGCCAAATTTTATTAAAATCGTTATAGCCGTTTTTTTATAAAAAAATAATAACTGATTTTTTGGAGGTTTATGGCCAAAAAGGGTTTTTAAAAAAAAAATTAATTCTAAACCCTTTTTCGTGCATCTATACAGGCCTACTGGACATGTCTGGTGCAAATTTGGTTGAAATCGATCGAATAGTTTTCTCTCTAGCTTTGTATACTTTTATTAAAGTTTTAGATTAACTAATAAATATTATTATTACTATCTAGAGAGAAAACTATTCGATCGATTTCGAACAAATTTGCACCAAACACGTCAATTAGGTCTTTATAGATGCACGTAAAAAAGTTTTGAAAAAAACCCTTTTATGCCCAAAAAACCCCCAAAAATTAGTTATTATTATTATTATTAGCTAAACGAGAATTTTTAGAAAGACGCGGGTTTTTGCATATGGTAGGGCACATTAAAGGCTACAAATAAGCAAAATTTTATCAAAATCGTTAGAGCCGTTTTTTATAAAAAAATAATAACTGATTTTTTGGGGCTTTTTGGCCAAAAAGATGGTTGTTTTTTAAAATGATTCAAAACCCTTTTTCGTGCATCTATACAGGCCTACTGGACATGTCTGGTGCAAATTTGGTTGCATTCGATCGAATAGTTTTTGCTCTAGCTTTGTACACATACAGACATACAGACATACATTTTGTTAAAACCACTTTTTTGGACTCAGGGGGTCTTAAAACGGATATTCCCACAAAAATCTCCACATCGAATTTTTTTGCGATCACTATACTTTCTCTATACTATAGTGTAGTGAGAAAGTAAAATCTAAGAAAATACTTGCTTCTAGTTCTTGGAATTTTTTGGCTTACGGACTCGTCCGAGTGAAGTAGACGACTGACGTGTTACCAAATTTGTACAAATAGGACTTAAAATACGATAGTTATAGTGCGAACACATATATGCATTTGTTACTTCCGGTCAAAAAATGTGCTTCCGATTGTTGTATTTTTGTCTAACGAGCTCTTCCGAGTGACAGACAACAAACGTGTGTACCGAATTTGGACCAAATCTGACTTAAATACGGCTGTTTGAGTGCGAAAACATACATAAAATATTACAACGAAAAGCTTGTTTCTCTAGAAACGTTCCACTACCTTGTTGGGAACGCCAAGCTATGTTGCAAAATAAATTACTATCACCTACTGGGAGACAATGGCTACTCTTTTCTGTTCGCCTAGGTGAAGCAACTTGTTGCCAAATATTTAATTTCCTAAATATTTTGACCAAAAAATTAAAATTTAACTCCCAGTAATTATAACACACTAGCTCAATTTAACAGACTCTTTTTTTACTTTCTCAGAGTTGTACACCTCAGAGTTGTAAGTACACTGCAACCAACCTTGTAACGCACATTATCTGTGCTTTAGTTTAACTTATAATTTAACCAAGTGCTAATATCTGAAAACATGGGATATTCTGATATTGGACGAGCAAGACAGGTAATATAATATCGAATTAATTTTGTTCTGCAAATAAAATTCTTTGAATTATTCTCTTTTAAATTCAAACAGAAATTAAAAAACTGAAACAAAAAATATTTAAATTCTTTGGTAATTTTTCCCTTATACAAAAAATTCAAAAATTCTTAACTTAATCTAAAATGGCAGAAATTTTTATGAATTCACTTATTTTGATAATGGCTTTCATTCTATTATGATGTTAGTTAGTTAATTAAATCTTTTTATTATTAAATATAATTATTTTTAGGCTTTTACTTTAATAAAATTTTAATTTAATTTGATACACCACAAGAGATTAATAAAATATCTAACCCAGTATAATAAATAAATTTAGTGAATTTACTCAGGCAAAATCTTAGGGAAAATCTGTAACGTATTTTCGCTTTTCACAGACCTTGTAATTTGTAGCTTTGAGCCCTTCGACTAGTGGTTCTCCGTCACAAGTTGGCTGGTGCCTGCGAATTACAGATGTTTTCTTTCTGGAAGTCTGTGATCGCTGTATACTACAGATGACGGGTGTGAAACAGCTCCCTGATGTCGGATAGTGGTGTTACAGATGTTTTCCGTTCGTCCGGTTATCCCACGATGTCTAGAAGCTCATGTCAATTTACTCGCCAATTCGTAGCCTTTTATCCCGAATGACAGTTAATTTACTATGTCAGTCCCTTTGAAATTTTTCTAAGTCCGAATTCTTCTCTCAAGTAGCGCAGATTCTTCTTGTAACTTCACTCACAGAAAAATTAATGTATGATTTGTCAAGTGTTAATGCTCGCTGACGATTTTTCTAAAAAGCCTCGCGAGAGTCGCTGGGTACCCTGTATTTATACCCAGTTTCCCTCCGAATCAGGTATGGCCTAGCTGGTATTTGTCGCATCCTCCAATTTGCGCAATTTATAACAAATTTTGTTTTTCTTTGTTATGGTATTAATTATTTTAATTACTTTTTCCTTTACCATTTCTTTAATTTTTAACTATTTCAATTAAGAAACTATTTTTTTAAGTTGATTTCTCAGTTTCTAAACTTTGGCAATCCCACATCCCCTCTTCTCTCCATGCCCTCGTGCTCTGAGGTTTGCCGCGTTTTCTATTTGTTATTGGATTTTCTTTAATAACTTTACTAATTTCCTTCGGATTTTCCTGCTACTTGAATTTTTTTTCTTCCCACCTCTTCTTCTTTACGCACGCACTCGAATGGTAGTTGTAGGAAGTTTCGTTTGCATTTTCGCGTGTCCCGCAGATTTTCGCAACAAAGTCTTTCATTTTAAATTTTCTGTAGTTATTTTTCTTGTGTTTTAAATGACACTAGCCGCAGTCTCACTTCTTTTGGCATTTTTTCCTGGGTTTTCTTAGACTTAACAGTTTTACTAATTTACCCTACTTGTGCTTTACTTTATATTACCGAAATTTATTTTATATACTGGATCATTATACAATTTGTTTAGCTACTAATCTATTTTAATTATTTATGAACTTTAAAACTTTATTTTACCCCAACTTTTGTTCTTTAAGGTGTTAAAATTGTCACCTTTTCATTCAAATTATATTTAACTTTTTCTTTTAATTTTCTATTAAAACTTTACTTAAATAATACTTTGTATACTTCACCTTTAAAATAACTTTATTTTTATGTACTTTTTACTATAAAAATTCGCCACTTTAAACCATTTTCTTTAATATTAACATTATGACCTTTTGTCATATGACATTTCTTTTCCCTGACATTTCCCTGAATCCAAAAATGCCCTTACTTTTGGATTTTGAGTTAAATTTAATTTTTTGTTTAACTTCGAACGCATATTACGTAAGCAATTTCCCTTATTTCGTTTCGGGAATTAGATGTCCAATACACACGAGTTTAGCGTATTGCATTTACCACATAATAAAACCACTAATTCGTAAATTCCCAAATCCCGTCTACTCCCTCAGAAAAAATAAACGTCAAGAGTCGTTTTTCGCCAGATAACGCCCGCCCATCTTGCCCTGACTTACATTTCTACGACCTACATACGTAAGATGCCTGTAGTAGCCTAGAAAGATTGAATTTTCCAAAAATATTTTGAAAAATTCTAAATTTTGAGAATTGCACTTACATTTTCAGTTGCAATATATATATATAATGTCTAGTGGCACCCCAAAAAGTTTTCCGGGGACTATGATTGATGCTCATTTACCTCTCCCGACCTTAGGTCTTACCATAAGGGTCACTGCAATAGCGTACCTTTCCTATGGAAATTTGCTAATAAGGAGGTCAAATAGGAAGTTCTAGAAGTTAAAAAACATGGTCAATTTAAATTCAACAAATCAGCGCTATGAACCAATTGAGATCCCTGTGTTGTAAAGACGTAAATTTTTAGTGAATAGTTTACTTTTTTTGCAGATATCGTTTGGTTTTTATTTAATTATAAATTAGTAGCTCTTACTTAGCCAGTTGCTTGTGTTTGTTTTTGTAATTTATAAACAACCTATAAAACTAGTGTCACTTATTCCATTTACCTAGGGATGACCTTGGATGCAAAACGTCGTTGGAAGGCACATGTGAAAAAGAAACGTGAACAACTTGGACTAAAGTGCAGACAGATACACGGGCTTCTTGGAAGGAACTCCGAATTGTCCGTGCATAATAAACTGCTGCTGTATAAGCAAGTACTAAATCCGTGTGGACAGATGTCATTCAACTGTGGGGATGCACGAAACAAGTAACATCCAAGTAATACAGTAATTGCAAAACAAAGTGATTCGCAGTATTTTCAGAGCACTATGGTATATCCGCAATGTAGATATCCATCGGGAATTGAAGGTACCATTAGTAGCTGAAGAAATAAATGGTTTGCTAGAAAACATCAATATGTCTAGGTAGTTATTGTACATTTGCTCAGCAACATAATACTAGTGCGGAGATTGAAAAGAGTGAATGAAATCAGATGACTTAGTGTAAATTATGTAAGATCTACACGTGCTCAGAGTGTACATTGTATTTCGAAGTGCGACACTGGACGTAATGTCAGAAAAATATTTCTAGATAGTCCTTGACTAGTCGTAATTGTATATATATATACAACATAATAATATAATAGTAGTATTTTGTGTGTAATATTAAAAAACTTTATTTTGTTCAGGGAGATAGTGGAGGTCCTCTACAATCATTTTCCAATGGCAGATACACAGTAGATGGTAATATATTATATACTACAATTTATTTATTTAAACTAAAACCAATATCATGTATTCGTGAAATTTATCTGAATTATCTGACTTGTGTTAAGAATTGTCTTTCAAATAACACTTGATTTGTTTCCTCATAGTGGATTTAATACAATAATAGTTTTCTTCTTTCTGTAAGATCGGCAGAAAACTACCCTAGTAAATTTAAAAAAAATAATAATAAATAAAAAAAGTCCTGAGAAAGACAGAGTAACTAAATTAAATTATGGAAATAATTAAAAAAACACGATTTAAATTTGGGATAGCTTGAAAAAAGATAAAACAGCCGCAAAATGATTTTTTATAACACTTTTTTTAAATGTCTTGGGAATATCATTTACATCGGAGTTTGTACAGTGCGGTTGGACATCATTTAGGAATAGCGGTTAAGTGTACAATTTTAAAACTAACCTTGATTAAATTTAATTAGATGAGCTTTGATAACAAATTATTAACTAAAGTAACTAAATAACGAGTTTCATTAAGAGTGGAAAATATCACAAACTTAACGGTGGCTAGATAGGCTAGAAATCGGATAGATTCTCGACATAATTTAGCCATCATTATTAATTTATAGGCTCGATATGACTCCCAAACTGCCGACGATTCGCGGATGCCTCACTCGTACACATTTAGCTATACATTATAATTATTGACAGTACAAATTTGAATATAAATCATACCGCAATCGGTAACACAACCTGTCTTCATTGTGGAAGAAAGTATCGATCACCAGTCAATAAATCGATTAGTGACGATTCGGTTCAAGATTACAATTTTATTTTGTGTGCATCTCGCTTTAACTGTTAAAAATATAGATATAAAAAGCTTTTATCTAAACAAGCTTCGGGACTATTAAAATCTAATTGTTTAAACTAGATTACATACCTTAGGTACCGTCAACAGTTCTGTGTCCTTTATTCAGCGGCGACTGGTTTCCGAAGATTACACTATGCTTCCATTGTCAAGTCACAAGAAACACGAAACACAAATAAAAAAAGCACGCCTAACAAATAAAACAATACATGTCCAACATTAATAAATAAAAGACACACGACACACTTCGAGCATGCTGTCCAGCCGGTCATACGGCACTAACCTCCTCGTGATTGCTACCTCTACCCCACCACTGTTATGTTTTAGTTTAGCTACATAACGTTCAAGAAATTAACGGGTTTTCTACACAATCTTGGGACCTTTATTTAAACTCTACCTCTAATTGTTTGTTTTAGTTTAGCGACATAACATTAAAAAAAATAATGGTTTCCTACAAAATCTTGGGACCTTTATAAACTCTGTTGGAAAATTGATAGGGAATTATTCTTGTTTACCAATTTCAAGAAATAATATATAAACGACTAGACTAGTTTAGCTAAAGAAAATAATGTTTTGTCCGCAGGAATCAGCTCTTTCGGCGAAGGGTGTGCCGTACCGAATACGCCTGGGGTTTATACGAGGGTAGCTTACTATAGAGGATGGATAGATAATATTATAAGACACAGGTACGAACACCCACACAAGCACAGATTGACAGCCACGCACACTCTGAAACATACCAACTAATTGGTGGCCAATTGGCACGTGCTTGTGTATAATGTTTTGTGTAGCATAAACACTGCTTTTGTCTTGTAGATTATAGATACCGTCTATTTATAAAAACCAAGTTAAGTTACAGCGTGAGAAGCAAAACGAGGTGAAAGGGTTTTGGAAGAGTTTTAATTCTTATTTGAGTTGATCCATACTCTGAAACGTCGTATATTATGGGTAACGATGGAATTAGCAATACGAATAATATAAAAATGCGAACTCTCAAATAACATTAAAAACAGAATTTATTAAATAAATAGTGTGCCCCAAAATTCTGCTAAAACAATAGGAAACAAATACCTTTTCCAGTAAACATCCTACTCCACTAAACAAGCCGTTTTACTTTCTCACTATACTATAGTGCAGAGAAAGTATAGTGATCGCAAAAAAATCGATGTTGACATTTTTGTGGAAATATCCGTTTTGGGACCCCTGAGTCTAAAAAAATGTTTTTTTCAAAGTTTCTGTCTGCATGTATACAAAGCTAGAGAGAAAACTATTCCATCGATTTCGAAAAAAATTGCACCAAACACGTCAATTAGAACTGTATAGATGTACGAAAAAAGGTATCGAAAGTTTTTGAAAAACAGCACCCTTTTGGCAAAAAAACCTCAAAAAATCAATTATTATTTTTTTTATAAAAAAACGGCTCTAACGATTTTGATAAAATTTGGCTTAACCTCTAATGTACCATCCCATATGCAAAAAACCGCATCTTTCTAAAAATTCTCGTTTAGCTAATAATAATAATCATTGTTGAAGTGTTAGTTTTTAAGTAAGACTCACTGGTTCACATAACAAAACTACGCCATGTTCAGAATCCAAAGGCCATCTTTATTATAGCGTAAGCAGAGTAGCCAACCTTATTTTAAGAATAAAAAACATTTTGATATTTACACCGTTCTCATTATACTAATACAGAATGACATGAGATATTACATAATTACAGAGTTTAAATACGCACATTTAACACTCTCCCTTAATGTCAAAATAGTTATAACTAAGTACACTAAAAATTTTGAAATTATTTTAGGTACATTCTAGTGTCATTACATATCTTTCCAATAAAACAAATACAGCTTTAATTTAAATAAAATTTAAATTATTATCATAAAAAGTTTAAACAACTTATATAAAAAAAAAAAAAACACTAAACTAACAATTTATTTTTATCATTAATTGAAAAGAAATATTGTAAGTGAACAAATTTAATCGTATTTTTAAATATTGAAAACGTCCTAAATCAAACATAACATGTTGAAATCGTGTACAAAAATATATTGAACATATATAAAAAAATAGGAGTTTCACACAAAAGTGTTATTCTGTTATTAGTGGATGGACTTTCAAATGGAATAAATTTGGTAAAAATATAAAATATAAAAAAACATACAGTATATCAAAATGGACGTCACTAAACGTCGAAATTGCAGACATATAAGCGGCAGACATTCCTAAATTTTGATACTAATAAATCAGGTCTTTAAAATAGACTAGTATTTTAAAACTATTTATTAAATAACAAAATAACACTGCCACAAATATGCGACGTCAATCTGTTTCAATCAGACTGGCGTCGCACATTTAGTGGAATCAGTCTGTTGATAGAAGCCGGTCGTGCATTCGAAAAACTTTTACCGTGTTAATAGCGAACTTGTTGAAGAAATTTCAAATTTACACATAGGGTCTGGTGTTACATCACTTTAAAAGCAATAATTTAGAACAAATTTATTGCCTTTGTCACGACTCTAGATGTCGGTCCTAACTAAAAATAGTTGGGTATTTATTCTCACCCAACACCGTATACATTTATTCTCAGAAACACAATCTCACCAAACACTGCTAATGATAAACCCTAAACAACGTAAAACTTTGACAATTTTTATAAGTTTTTCAACATTTCCAACAAGTACAATTTCGGTTAAATAAAACTTGTACCTAACTCATTTCAAAAGGTATTTTTGTTTAAATGGTGAGGATTGGGCACGGCTTGTAGGGTGCCTCAGGCGGTAAAGGTGCAATTTTATTAGCAAGTTTAATTATTATATTGCCGATTTATGTTCAGTTATATATATAAGGTATACACAGCATATGGCTGCAATAAAATTGGACCAACCAGAAAAATCACATTTATTGAAAAAAAAATGTAAAGTATAAGCATTTGGCTATACTTCATTCATACGGTCTACTGTCTTTTAGATTAAAGCCAATGTATCAAATTAGCACTGATTATTGGCCATATCAATTTAAAATTTAATTAAAATTACGAAATGTTTTTAATCCATACTCTGTCTTATAAAAGTAAACAATGTTCTGTAGATAATACGAAATGTAACGATTTAATTGGTATTGTAAATGTTCTAGCAATACCAACCACGGAAACCGACCGGGATTGTTGGACAGAGTTGGACAATTTTTGGGAAGAAGGAAGTTTCCAAAGAAGGATTTTGGAATATAAATCAACGTTTGACTGTGTAAAATAACATTTAATGAGAGAATAATAATAAATACTTTAATGTTAAGCGTATCTGACAATATCTTGTTGTATGTAAACATTTATTTCACAAGTTCATTGAAAGTCAGCAGTTATAGTATGTTACATTGACAATTCCCTACTTTGAATGGACAGTACGAGTACAAGGCGATCCGAAATTGCTCGGAAATATTTCGGAATATTTTAGAGCAGAAAATAAGAAGCAAAAATGTGTACTATAACTACCATAAACGTAGATCGGAAAATCCCTTGTATTGCCTGCGGTCATTTTGAGTTTATCATCCAGAACAACAAAAAAACCACCCGTAATCAGTACTGCCGCGTTATTATAGCCGAATTTTCTTATCAGTTAATAACTAGAATTACATAATGAGAGTTTCCTATGAGTTTTGTTCCTTGTTCTGGAAACTGTTCCAAATATAACTTTGCACAGGATTATAGCAAAATTTAATTGCCTTTCGAATGATATAGCTCACAAATTGCACTCGGGTTTGTGAGTGGGAGAAATTGCTTAATTACCTTATATTGATAATGAAAAAAAAACATTTATCGGTATCTTCTTATCAATTTTAAATCCCATATACTTATATACCCTTAAATCCCTACCCAAAAACGATTAATCGGTATAACTCTGGCATTTTGAATCGTATCAAAAAACAAAAAAAAGTGTATCTGAAGAATCCTACTAGGAACCTTTCACCAAAAAATCTGCAATTTTGAAGCATATTTACTACCACTTATCATTCCGGGAATAAAACATATATATTTATACATGATTTTTAATGACACCCCAAAATGTGTTCTGGGAACCATGATCGATGCTCATTTGCTACTCCCGACCTTGAGTCTTACCATAAGGGCCACTGCAATGGCTCATTTTTCATATGGAAACTCGCTAATAATATAGTAGGGCTGACGTGCGTGGCTGGAGACGACTACACAAAACTGTGATAAGTACAAAGTAGAGTCTCTCGCACGGACCAAAAATCTGCCTGAGCTGCGCAGTTTACGCAGTTTATCGCTCACACGGATAAAATGTGCAATTAAACTGATCGTGAGAAGGTCACTCCTCACGAGAAAGAGAAGTGGCCGTACGATGCAAAGCTATGTCTGCGCTCGTACCCACACACAAGATTTTTCCCAACACTTTGTTTATTTTGATTTTTGATGTATTCCAAAGTAACAGATAGACATGGTAAGGAAAAGTAATGAAGACTAGGATTTTTAAAATTAACTTTAATAACACATTTTGGTTATAATTATAACTACAGTTTCATGTTAAGATTTAGGCCTAGGCCAACAATCGATTCCACGTTCACCGTGCAGTACAGGTCTTACGGGAGAATAGACATGCTACTACCATTACAGGGAACATCACGTTTATTGTCATGCGGGTTTGCGTCAACTGACCGAGTGTAGCATGGGAGTTGATGTTTTTTAGTTGGCTATTATCGCTGAGACTGTCTAAGGATAACATGGCTCTGTTGTGTTGTATATTTTATAATAGTACCTGGAGACCGAGCTAAAGCTCGATTATAAGCAGGGCTATGATTTCAATAATAAATATTGGATTATTGAGTTTTGAGGTTAGGCCTATAACATTAAACAACTAAATAAAGGGTATATACAACATTAGGCTTACCTGTAATAAAAATACAGTTTAAAGGATTAACCACAATCTCAACGCTATGCCTCAGAAATAAGTCAGGCCTAAATTAAAGTATTATTTCAATATCGATTTATTGCTAGGGCCTAGTTCGCTCACGTCAATAACTACTATTATTGCAAATTTCCGTGAACATCGTTTAGGTTAGGCCTATAACATTAAACAACTAAATAAAGGGTATGTTTATTATGTATTCGTTGCCATGGTAACTATAAATAGATACAACATTAGGCTTACCTCTAATAAAATATTATACAGTTTAAAAGAAAGCAGATGATTATTGTAATGGCATTGAAAACATTTGCATCAGCTGTGCTTTGTATTGTTTAAAATGGACAAATTTCACTTTTTAATTTAATAAAAAGACGTAGAAAACGAATTTTCCCAGACTGGTGACCATTTCCAATCGATTT
>JAGFPH010012208.1:20135-31225 GCA_018207615.1 Philaenus spumarius | reverse complement strand
CTTCAGCTTGATATACATATAATAGTATGTATAGTTTGAACCGGTACGACAGTGTTTAGTAATTTTTTTAACTTAATAATAATTGTTGGCACTTATACCGTAGTGCACATCGAGGCCGACCCTTGAGGGCGCAATCTGTAGGTCTATAGTCTATTAAGATCAATAACAACAATAAAATGAATAAAAACTTCATAAGTAATTTAAGTTTACATAATATTATAGTGAATAATGGACAATAATAGTTTTATATAGAATTCAAATTGTAATTTAATTATGTACAGTAAAGGATAGGTTCATGACCGCTTTTGAAATATAAATTTATATTCAGTGTTTGTACTTCTTCAAATTTTGACTCTTTTAGCTTTCACAGAAGCAAACTCAATGAGGTCATCGAAGCTGAGGCTAGCAGCTGTTTCATGTTCGATTGAAAGAATTGCCAAACTTGTGAGCTGTGACTGGCCAGTTCGTGAACGCAGGTAGTTTTTTTTATCAACTTTAACTTACTGAAGCTGCGTTCACAACTGGCGACGGTCACTGGCATGGTGAGAAATATCCTCAACCAAATTTCTATGTTCGGATAAACATCTTGGAGTTTGAAGCAGTGAATAGCTTTTAGCAGATCAAGTTGGTTGATGATGCTATGTATTTAATAAGCTCGTTTGTTTGAAATGTAAAGATACTTATTTCGTTCGCTTTCGACCGATCTGGCCAGTCACATTACCACATAAAAAATTACTTAAAGTATTTCGCGGCCTTTTTTTTCTCAGTTTTTTACACATCTTTGAATTCTGCATCTAAACAGGTATTTTTATTGAGCCTTACCTCAAGTTCTTTCCACTGAACATAATTATGTCGGTGTATTTCAGAATTTTCATGGATTTTGATGTGAGGATTTAAATGTTTCCAATAATTAAATCCTAAACTTGTATCAGAAAATGTACCAAGGGACGCAAGGGATTTAAATTTTTCCCAAATAAAATACAAGGGAAACAGAACACAGCATCTTTGGATTTGATGTACAGCATCCACTGTCTTCTGACTCTTTCTCCGTTCGGAAGCTCTTTGAAAAACCATTTTTGACTTAAATGTCTATCATCATCCGGTGTAGGAAAATTAAATCTATCTATGTCTACAGTTTGTGGGCCACGTTCTACGAGCTCAACTCGGACTGCATCAGTGACATTTGGCCACTTGCACGGATCGTGATAAACTATTTCTGCGACTACCGCTTCCTCAAGAATATCAAAAGTAACGTCATCATCGTGACCATTATTATAGGCGTTCCCCTCTTCTTTTTGTTCTTTTTGCTCTTCTATATTTTCTTCTTCATCGTCATCATGACCATGGGTGTTTTTCTCGTCTGTCCGTTCTTCTTGATCTTCTGTATTTTCTTTTTCATATTATTCTTTATGGCCATGGGTGTTCACATCGTCTTTTTGTAAAACCTGCTCTTCTTCGTGGATCAATTTGAGCTCGGTGGATGGTCCCGTTACATGTTCCCTGTGGTTTAGCCACCTTCCCAAACTTTGTCGCAGTTTTTTCCCGGCTTCATTTCGTGCTTCTCTTGCTTTTTTGAAAGCGCTACCTGATGGGTTTTTTGGCCCCATTCTAGAACAATATAAATTCAATTCAGTAGGTAACGCGAACTAATCCTCATACCAAGTTTACATACAGCATTAAACCTCCAAATTATAGACTAAAACTACGTTGATGAAATCTTAGCTTTACCTACGACAATAAAAGGAAAGGGTCTCGCTTCTTTGCTCTTTAAAGAAATAATCCCCTACTGACCCCTACCGTTGATAAGAGGCGTTACTTCTCTGAAACTTTACTCCTTTTTCGAAATAAAACCCCGCACCCATTAAACCAAACGCATACATACAGTTTATACTGTAAAACTTGATTACTCTACTACTGATTACATAATATATTTTTTTACAAATTGGAATATGCAATCATAAAAACAAAAGGTTTAGTTTAAAACATTTAACATACGTAATTTATAATTTGACAACAGTTTTAATGATATTAAAAATTGTGTCACGCATAATTCGTGGTAATTGTTAAACTGAAAGTTAAACAACTAGTAGGCCTAAAAGTTATCCTCCTTGTAAAAATACTAATATAGGGGAACGTAAAGATTTTGTCAGTATTGTGTTACTAACTAATATCTTAGTACGGTTTTCTATTGTATAATCGTCAGTAAGATTTAAGACTTTAAGAGTAAAGGCTAAAGTACACGATTTAATAAAGCATAGTGCTTAGGCTTGTAAATAAGGGTAGGTATTCTGATTTTATTTCGGAAAGTCTATAAACTGTTACACATAATAAAGAGGAAAACCGAAAAAACTATCTCATAATTAGGTGAAAAGGATAATATGTGACCTACATAACGCCACTTACGTTCATCTTAAAACTTTGTCAAAATCCAAATACTTAATTGACTTACCTTTTCAATGGTAAATGGAGCAGAAACACTGTCTAGCAGTCTACGTGACGAAGTATAGACGTAGAAACGCCAGAAAATATGTTTAATATTTTTAAATTCTAGTAAGTAGCCTACCACGATTCCATTACAAATGTGAATAAAATTTTTTATTTAATTCTTACAATTCAAAACCAATTTTGCGCCCCTAGGCTTCCTGCGCCTTTGGCGGGGGCCTCTGCCGCCAATACGTCCCTGTGTGTTTTATTTGTTTTATTAGAAGGTTGCCATCAATGGACCGTTTCCATTGATGGACCACCTAAGTATTTCCCCCACTTTAGTACGGGCATGCGCAGAAACAGTTTTTATAACTTCCAGTCCTTCCCTTCAGTTACAAACCATTAACACCGTTTTGCCATTAGTGCAACAGAAAGTTTAGTTGCCAAAATACAAAATCACCGCTACATACAAAATCTAATAAGTTAATAACTAGAAAAGAAAAGAGATGAACAGATTGTATTGAATCTTAGCTAAAAACACTCTCTATTAAGTCAAAATTTAAAAAAAACCTAAATCAAAATCGGTTTATCAGTTTGGGAGCTACGATGCAACAGACGGATACACAGACCCACACGTTCAACTTATAACCCCTCTGCTTTCATCGTTGGTTGAAAAGAAAACAAACTACCAATCGGAACCTACGTGCACACGCAAGATCTAGGGAAAGACTGTCCGACCTTCTTAAATCTAATAACAACAATTTTGTTAGTACAGTACGATTATCGTACACACTACATAATTTGATATTTAGGACATCGGATTGAAAGATGTACATGGACCTTTAAACTTTGCTGTAAAATCAATAATTTCTGAGATCTCAATACACGACACTTAAAACTATTAGCCTTTATAATACTACACTATTCTATACACTCCAATAAAATTATTTTCAGTTTATCCGGAAATACAATCCTTCCACTTCATCTTCTGTAGTCGATGCTTCGAATCTTCTCTTCCCAAGCGAGGCCACGACTGTTGGCTTTACAGTCGTAGTCTTCAGCTTATAAGTTTTATTTACAAAAGACTTGAATATAATATGTTTAATTTCTTCATTAGCTGCTCGATCGAGTTTTAATACAAACTTGTTCTGCTGTCCAGACCTACGTGAACCCTTCGATGTGTAGTTTTTTTTTTTAATGTGTTAGTATCAAAAAATTGTTTGATTTCAACCTTGGCGTATTCTTCTAGACCTTGCAAAAATTTAGTTTTTTCTTCGTTCGTCGTTGTATCCACTAGGTTTCCTAAAACTCCCTTGTGCCAGGTAGTATTCATCTGTTCTGCATTTTTCGTTTTACCGTTGCCCTTATCAGTAATTTTCCCATGTTCCAGTGTCATGTTGCTTTTTAAAAATATATAATTAGAAATAAGTTCATCAATTTTTTGTTTCGCTAAATTTTCTAATTCATTTAAAAGTTCAGATTGCTGTGCTTTGCTCGTCTTAACTTCAGTGGTTTGTGTTGCCTGCGTTTGGTCCCCGCGATCAGTAACCATTGGTAACTTTTAAAGTTGTACCCGATTCAGATGTTTTATGTTCCTTAGCTTCAGTGGTTTCCGTTATCTGGATTTTCTTCCCATCAGTGATAACCATTGGTAATGTTGGAGGTTCGGAAGAGGTATTGGTATATTTATCTTCGGTTGTTTGGCTTTTGTCTAAACGATCAGTAACTGTTGGTAATGTCGTGACTTCAGACTGTGTACTTAAATCTGTAACTACTGTTTTATGATTTCTAACACTCTTATTATGTTGTGGTAAAAAAATCGTTTTCAGATGTATTTCTTTAAGTTCTTGGTCCTCCTGGTCGTCTAACTCTGTAAACAATCTGTTTGGATCTGACAGTGTTGATTTTCTTAAAATCGCTTCTCTTGATTTTGGTAAACCCCTTTCTTTGTGTGCTAAAGAGGTTTTTATAATAATTTCTTTTATTTCTTGCCCGACTGTATTTTCCAGATGTTCTAAAAACTTTTTCAACTCTGCCATTACCTCTGAATATATACTTCTTGCAGACATAGTTTTATTTCCGACTTTTCGGGCGTGTTTCTGTTTCCACCTCCCTCCTGACCTTCTTTTTAGTCAATTCTTCTACTGTCTTAACACTCTTATTCGTTGAATCTTCTTCATTTGTTACATTGTCTTTCATTAATTCTTCATCTTTATTTACAATGTTCTTCGTCAATTCGTCTTCTTTCTTTACACTCCTCTTCTTCAATTCTTCATTTTATTAACCGTGATTTTTGTCCATTCTTCTTCTTTCTTTACACTCTTCTTCATCAATTCATCTTCTTTCTTTATACTCTTCTTTGTCAATTCTTCTTTTTTCTTTACATTGTTATTCGTCAATTCTTCTTCTTCTTTCTTTTCTGTCTTCTTCATTAGTTCATCTTCTTTCTTTAAGTTCTTCTTCCTCAACTCGTCTTCATTCTTTACACTCTTATTCATCATTTCATAGACTTTCTGTGGTCTTCTAGGTGCAGTTACTAAAGCTTCCCTATCATTGTAGTTGCCATGTCTCTTGACTTCTCTCTTCAGTTTGTATATTACGTCATGGTTTCGTAGTCCCTTGTATCGAGCAGATTGTGTTTCACAATTCCAAGGAAACAACCACAGCACCACAACCACCACCGAGACATACCACAGGCAATTCTTCTGTGAAAAGAAATAATGTGTGCTTTACAATGTGTCGATATTTATACTTATAGAAAACCAATATTTATGTGCCTGAAAACTGGGGGGAATGGTGGTAATAGACTTGTTTTTGTTAAAATGACAATTGTATTATTATTGTAGACTTTTGTAAACTCGTTCTAAAATTTCCAAAAATAAAAAACCCAAATTTTCAATATTTCGGGCAACCACTAGCCTACTTCTTAAAATGGTACCAACCTAAGTACAGTAGAACCTCGGTTATCCGAGCCTCGGATAAGCGAGTTCCGGGTTAACCGAGGTAGTAAAAAATTAAAATTAAAAAAGTTCAGAACTTCATGCGGCAGACGCATGCGTTAACGTATCCGCGCAAAGTGAAATACGCATAAATAGTGGCAAATCCACTGTACTATACTTATATTAGTCTTACAATGTTTCGTCAAAAATGGTTCCGGTAAATAAAATGAACAGTTTGTAATCATTATTAAATACTATGCAATACAATAATTTCAATACTTTGCTCATCATCAATACAAATTTATATAAAATCTTTCACTAAATGTCACGTTGTTCAATAAAACTCGAACTCGCTGTGTTATGGCAATATGCAGTGTAAACCAGTAAAAACTAGTAGTGTAAAAATAGAAACGGCGCACAATCAATCAAGTTCCGTTAAACAGAAAACGCTTTACATTTAAAAATAAATAATTTCTTTAGCTGAAACATGTTCTCTATGTATGTCTTTTTATAATTTAATATTTGAATTTTATTTTTATTTGGATGTTATTTTTTCATTTGATAATGCAATGCCTTTTCACATCTTTGACCATGTTTTTTATTGATTTCACCAGTTTACCAATAGCCCAGTCAACGAATGATTCTAGAAGGAAAGTCAATAAGCGGAAAGACCAACTATGGTACATTGTTTGGGGTACCTAGTAGTATAACATACTAAAAGTCCTTGACCCTAGGGGTGTGGCGGAAGAGGGGAGGGGGGTTAAAGGTCCCATTTTTTTATTTTTTGCATATATCTCAGTAGGGGTTGGTCCTAAAAAAATATATTCGTATAGAAAATTAACGCTGACAAAATTCTCTACATTTCTCATACCTAAAGTATGTTTGCTATCTATAACCGTTAATGAGATATACGCTCTCTAAAATCGTTAATTTTCCAAAAAATCCTTTCATCGCATTGGAATACTTTATTATTTGTTCCCCATGCGGTCTACCCTTGCGAGCTCTCTCCAGTTCTTATCTCGCTGTAGTTGAGTTATATAACCGTTAGAAAGTCAAATTATTAGTATATTATTTTATGATATTATTATTATTATGTCGCTAACTCGACGGAAAAATGTTTTGTTTCTCGCTTTAGTCGAGTTAGTTTATATAATGTCATACGTCCGTAGGAAGTCGAATTATTGTGTTTTTCACCTTTATATTTTATTATTATTTTATCCGGTATATTTTATTGTTATTATATCCGGTATATTTTATTATTATTATATCGCAATGTCGTTGCAAACATATTTTGTTTGTGACGAGAACTTGTACGAAAGTGGTGGGAAAGTGCCCTGTGTGAGTGCAAAAGTAATAGCTTCACTTTTACAAAGAATTGACCGAAAAAGCTCCAACCTTGTAGGTTTGACATCCCTCAAAGTTCATTCCACATGCAGAAAACACTATACGTGAGCCGAAAGAATTGCAGCTTATGTGAAGAAACAGGCCCCTGTTTTGAAACAGCCATTGATAAGTCAACAGATTCACAAGTCGTTGTCATTGAAGAGGATACAGACCTCATAGTCCTTCTGATTGTGCTAATACCCAAAGACCAATAATAAATCCGAAACTGGGCCAGTCTGTTTTTTCACCGCTGAGTTACAGGAGCTCAAGGCATTATGCTCATCCATGCTTTCACAGGATGGGGGGCTTTTGGGCATTCGTTGACTAGGCTACAAAAGCTCTCGATTTTTGACATAGACCGTGATATCCGAGTACTCGCTTATCCGAGATTTATCGCATAATCGAGGTTCTACTTATCCTTACTAAGCAGTACTGGTAAATACGTTTATGGTGAAATGTTGAAGACAGTGGTTACTCTATGCTCAAAAGTTTTTTAAACGGTTTATAATTATCAGTAGGCCTACTGTAGTTTTCAAATTTTGGTTTAGTATATTCTCAAAGTGTAGGCCTACATTTCACTGACTATAAAGGCAATAGGCAAAGTACGTTTTTAAACTTGATTCCGTTATAATATTATTGTAACGTATTATTTGTTTATCAAATAATTAAGAAACATATATTTGTTTAAATGTAACATACAGGGAGTTTCTGAAGTTCTGTAATTCATGTGTTGGTTATAAGGATCTATGAAGAAACTTTCTATATATGCCCGGAAACGCTTTTTTATCAGCTATCCATCATTGAAAAAAAATTATAATTTATAACATTTATTTATAATTTATAATATAAATTTATAATTTATTTTTTAGAGTTATAACCGTTTAAGTTGAATTTCTGCAAGTTATTCGTCAAGTAAAGACCAAGTTTGAAAGAAATATTCAACTAGCTACAATAATCCGTTTCAAAATGACGGCAATTTAAACAGAAGTAACTTGAAGCAGTACATTTTTATAAAAAACCGTTAAATACATTTTTACAGAGAGTTTGATTTAGTTATTTAGAAATAACTGGTTCCAAGTGCTACTTTGTTTATAGCCGTGATATTTATTGAAATGTATTTATGTTTCCTTATTAGCGAATTTCCTTAGAAAAGATGAGAATTGCAGAGGCTCTTATGGTAGGGAGTGTTTAATGAGCACCGATCATGGTCTCCAGAACACGTTTTGGTCATTATATACATAATATGTGTAAATGTGTTGGCATTCTAACTGCCGATTTAGGTTTACTGTATTATACGTCTTGTATTATAATTTAGTCTACTGTTATCTCTGTGAAAATAAACATTTTTATTTCTTATAAAAAAATTAGGCTAGTTCAAATATGGTAGGGTACAAACGTTGATTTTCTAAATTGATCGGACGAGATGTTAGCCAACAAAATCAAAAAACCAAAAAAAAAAAAAGTTTTTTTGATATGAAGTCAAAATTTTTGAGATTTTTCATAGGTTACTAGAATAATATTTTTTAAGTTGTATCTTAAAAAATAAATGCAAGAGATTATTACACAAAACAATAAAAACTTCCATTAAGGAATTTAAAAATAAGAAAAAACCATGTTACATCCTAATTAAAAATATATAAGACAAATAGTAGGCCTATTGATTGATAATATACGGTAATTGATAGTGAGTAACTTTTTGATTAAGTGAACACCTGAGTCTTACTGGTTCTTTTAACCTTTGTTATAACTGTTGTTATAAAATACGCTAAATAATTTGATTTGAACATTTAACACTATTTACTATCTTAGCTTTGGGGTTTTTATTAGTCCTACACCTTTATTATAAAGTACCAGGAGACCGAGCTAAAGCTCGATTATAAGCAGGGCTGTGATTTCAATAACTATTACTGCAAATTTCCGTGAACATCGTTTAGGTTAGGCCTATAATATTAAACAACTAAATAAAAGGTATGTTTATTTAGCAGAAGTATTCGTTGCCATGGTAACTATAAATAGATACAACATTAGGCTTACCTCTAATAAAATACAGTTTAAAAGAAAACAGATGATTATTGTAATGGCATTGAAAACATTTGCATCAGCTGTGCTTCGTTTAAAAGAAAACAGATGATTATTGTAATGAAATTGAAAACATTTGCATCAGCTGTGCTTTGTATTGTTTAAAATGGACAAATTTCACTTTTTAATTTAATAAAAAGACGTAGAAAACGAATTTTCCCAGACTGGTGACCATTTCCAATCGATTTCTCGTGGCCAAAAGCCCCATATAAAATCAAAAATCCTTAGACGGAGAATCCAGATCCATTTAGCAGACAGACAATTATCTCTCGCTTTAGAAGATAAGATAAAACATAACATATGTTTTAGAAGGTTCCCTCGGGGGTTGGCCTACATACAACTTACATATTTAAACTTTAGGCCTACATAAACAGTAGTAAAATTTTTTAAAATTATTTTAATAAATGAAAAAGGTTTGCAATTTAGTGAAAAATAGAACTGTAAACAAATATTTATCGATTTCAAATTTCTTATTTTGAAAACACCAGTTTTTATGTTCCTACTACAAGACTTGCTAACAAAACAGTCCTAGTAACTTTTATAAGAAAGTGGTTGAGTTAGCTTTACTTGAATCAAAAAATGAGATGAAACAAATTAAACCTCGTGTGCGGACAAAGGAAAGTAAAAAAAGTGCCAGTTGAAGAGCTTGGAATCAGCCTTGCTTTGCTACCTTGCACCATCCAAAAGGGAACACGATTTAGGAATGCGTACTGAGCAGAAACTAAGATGGTAGGTACATAACTAGAGAAATAAAAAAAAAAATTAAAAGATTTTACAATGACTAATGGTCTGTAACCTTACCTTATTTAAAGCCGTTTTCAAACTCCTGAGTTAGCTATTTACAGGAAATCACAATAAATACAATTCACATAATAAACAGTTTGTTTATTAAACTTTACTTTAAATTAATATACTTTAAACTGATATGCCCTTAAGAGAAAAGATAAAAATTTATATGCCCTTAAGTACAAAATTTACAAAGATTTTTAAAGAAAATTTACATTTACAATATTAATTTAGTTAAGTTAAAAAAAAAAATCTCTCCCCAAAAGTAAAATTTGAAAAAACCCTCCCTATTTATAATCAAAATGAAAAAAATTACAATTTGTTGCATTTACAAATTTACAAAATTAAATACATTTACCATGGTTTTACTAATAACTTTTATTTCTTTGGCCGACCTTAATACTAAACAAAAATTAAGTAATAAAAATAATGGAGTTTAATTTTATTTAGACGTCTCTCATGTAATAAAAAAACAAATTTAAAATTTTGAAATAAACCTTTGGGATTGTAAGGTCTAAAATGCTAGCTATCCCATCCAAGTTTTGTTTAATAACATAAAATGTTTGTTTATAGCCTTTGTTAGATTAATATTAGTTAGAATAGGCTTTGTTGGTTGATTTATTTTTAAAAAAAGTAAACGCTAATTCGAAATCAAGTGTCATTTATATGTGATCGGTGATATTGCACTTAAGTTACTATTGCACACAAAAATTGTTCTTTGCGAAGACGGTGGAAAGACAGAAATGTTCAGTTCATGTAGAACAACAGGTGATTCTTGAACCAGTGGTTTCGCTGGTAAGAGAGAAGTAATCATTTCCGCCTGTTAGAAATTTGCAAGGTAACAAACATGGCCGGTTATTCTGCCATTAAGTGTTACAATCAATTCACTTCACGCCACATTACACAAAACACTACTTAGATTTACTACACTGTTTTAACTGAACAACTTAACTGATCCAAGCATCGCTTACTATTCTTTTATTTGTATTAACAAACGTATTAATTACTGAGTTATGGTTTTAGAACGTCAGGCCATGTTGTAAGACGATTAAAGAAAGAGACTCGTTATTGCTTACGTGACTAGTGAAGTCGCCGCGCATGCGCTGTAGGTTCTAAGTCAGCTGGTTCCAGCTGTTTAGAGTTAGTTGTCTATGTCAGACGCTAGATGGAGTGAGGGTGTTATTTTATGAGGTTGGATTCAGATGAATTTATGTTTCGGTTTAAATCGTAGCGCGCCTTATTTTAAAACGCTACAATCTCAAGCGGTAGTATGAATTCTGCACAAGTCTGTACTTTCAACTGCTGTTTGAATAACATATAACCAGTCAAATATAGTTTGCTTTATACCAAACGAAAGATTGTTATGGTTTCACTTAATGGGTAATCAAATAATGCGTCAACATTCTCCGGCCAGGTATTGACAAAACAAAGCCGTGTGATAACAAACAATAACTCCAGTAATAACAACACAGTCGAACC
>JAGFPH010012208.1:8680-20035 GCA_018207615.1 Philaenus spumarius | reverse complement strand
AAAAACCTCTTACTTAGTACTGTACACAATAATCATCACCTTATAGTATTCGATAAATACTCAGAGCTGACTGAGAATAGCGTACGGTCAGCAGTCAGACTGGCCATCCGAGGGCAAAGGGTTAAGCTCATTTGCACAAACTTCAAAGAAGTGTAAACCCAACTCCCATCTCCTGTGTTGATCCTTTGAATGAATACTTCATCATCGTTGGTTCGTTCAAGGAGTTGTTCCTCTTTGGACATCAAACGAGGAACAAACTTTGCTGCAACTCGATGATGTCCACGACATGATCCAGTCTAGGTTCCGATATCTTAATGTGGTTGACATCAGTTGTGGTCCAAGTTCCATACTTTTGAATCGAGCAAACCATCTTCGACACTACGAAGGAAATAAACGGTACCAGGAACTGGCACATACTTTCTCACAAACATATTTAAATTATTAAACAGATCCACTGTGACTTGCAGGGTGGGGTAGGAGAGGTGATTTTTTTATTAAAGTAGGAGATTAACTAATAAATATTATTATTATTATCTAGAGGGAAAACTATTCGATCAACTTCGAACGAATTTGCACCAAACACGTAAATTAGGGCTGTTTAGATGCACGAAAAAATGTTTTGAAAATTTTTGAAAACACCCTTTATGACCAAAAAACTCCCAAAAATCTGTTATTATTATTATTAGCCAAACGAAAATTTTTGGAAAGATGCGGTTTTTTGCATATGGTAGGGTACATTAAAGGCTACAAATAAGCCAAATTTTATCAAAATCGTTAGAGCCGTTTTTTTTTTATAAAAAAATAACTGATTTTTTTAGGGGATTTTTTTTGCAAAAAGGTTTTTTTTTAATTTTCAAAACCGTTTTTTGTGCATCTAAGTAGGCCTAATTGACATGTTTGGTGCAAATTTGTTTGAAATCGATCAAATAGTTTTTCGCTCTAGCTTTTTATACATACAGACAGACATTGTGTAAAAACCACTTTTTTGGACTCAGGGGGTCCCAAAACGGTTATTTCCACAAAAATCTCAACATCGATTTTTTTTTGCGATCACTATACTTTCTCTATACTTTAGTACAGTGAGAAAGTAAAAGATGTAGCCACGGTGGCCGTGGTTGTTAAGGCGTCAATGCTTTATCAATCGTCACGGCAACCATCAATGGAAAAGTTCTGGGTTCAATTCCCATTGACCACGAATAATTTTCTAAATGGTTTCTTAACAGACATCATTGGCTGAGGTTCGGGGTTCGGATTCCACGTAAAACTGTAGGTCCCGTCTTCATTAGCCTTAAGTGCAAAACAGCAGGACGTTAAATACAAAAACAAAAAGAGAAAAAAAAAAGAAAGTAAAAGAGTAGGCTACCACTTTCGTAACCTTACGTCAAAAGTTATGTACGTTTTTCCACAGTTTTATGCAAATTTTTCGTTGAACACTGAAACAGCAATAACTCAGAGTCTGAGGCTGCCAAATGCACTTGATAAAATAGTTTTAATACTAACATAGGCCAGTCGGTAGAGGTAAATTTAGATCAAAAGTTTCAGTAATTTGCAATACGGCTGAATTTTTTTTATATGTACATTAAAGTATGTAGATTAACATAAAAAAAAGTTTACCAGTCTATCGATTTCCCAAAGTCGAAAAAAAATCGATTATCATTTTTTTTTCGATTATCCTTAGAATTTCGAGCTAGGATGAAGATAGAGGAAAATAAAAAATACCATCGTGTAGGGGAGGTATTTTTCAACAAAAAAGGTCATATGTATTTATTTCGTCCGAGCAATGGTTTGTCTGGAAAAAATTCGATAATGCAGGTATGTATTTTGCATCAGGGGAAATCACTAAAAGGGGACATCTTATTCATATATGAAGCGTTGGCTCATTCTAAATCGGCCGAATTTAATATATCAAATTGAAACTTGACATAGGAGTTAAAATATATATTTTAAACATTTATGTTGAGTCTCACCTTGTTATCTTGAAAATTACCCCATCTAGAGCCACTTGACGTATTAATGGGTTTCTCGATTTTAGGAGTACCGGACCCACCAATTCATTTTAAACAGCTCCAGTTTAGAAAATTTTCAAAATATCAACCTGAAAACTTTTTTTTACAAGTTAAATATATAGATTCAAACAAGATCAAGGAGTATAAACCTTTTTTATTATTTACTTTTCAAAGCACAAGTAACTTAAAAAAGTATAATTTTAGACCTTTTAGAGTTTTCATCAAAACGCTTGAGTTAATCGGCTGCAGATTAGTCAATTTTTTAAATATAGTTTTTAAAATAAGTATAGCAAAAATAAATTGTGTTTTTAACTTCTGTACCAATTTTTAAATCGATATGTTCAAAAATGTCGAAAATAGAGTCGTTGAATCCAAAGCTGTTGTAGTTAAAACGAGATAGGTAAAACAGAAGACCATTTTCAAGAGCCTCGTTTTTAAAAATAACATGAAAAAAATCGTTCATACTTTCTAAGAATACTGGTGTACTCAACTTGTAAAACAAATTTGATGTTGATATTCCAAAAATTGACGAAACTGGAATAGATTGAAATTAGTTCGTGAGTCCGGTACTAGTAAAATCGATAATCGAAATCGACTCCTAGATCGGGTAATTTTCAAGATAACAAGCTGAGACTCAGCATAAATGTTTAAAATATATATTTTAACTCCTATGTCAAGTTTCAATTCGATATATTAAAATTCGGCCAATTTAGAATGAGCCAACGCTTCATATATGAATAAGATGTCCCCTTTTAGTGATTTCCCCTGCTGCAAAATACATACCTGCATTATCGAATTTTTTCCAGACAAACCATTGCTCGGACGAAATAAATACATATGACCTTTTTTGTTGAAAAATACCTCCCCTACACGGTGGTATTTTTTATTTTCCTCTATCTTCATCCCAGCTCGAAATATTAAGGATAATCGAAAAAAAAAAGATAATCGATTTTTTTTTCGACTTTGGGAAATCGATAGACTGGTCAACTTTTTTTATGTTAATCTACATACTTTAATGTACTTATAAAAAAAATCAGCCGTATTGCAAATTACTGGTAGTAGTAACCTATACCGACTGGGCTATCTACTTATATAAAGCTAGACGGTAACACTGATTCATTGACATTAATTATTATGCACTTCCCGTAATCGGACCCCCCTCAACCTTATACTTGAATTAAAGCTCTCGACGAGAAACCTTTGGGAAAATTGCCAGAAGTTAACATTTTTAAATTTTGGAAGCACCTTTTGTGCGGGAAAGATTTTTTTAGATTTTAAAAATGTTTTCATTTTTTCACTTTGAGCGCGTTTTGTAAGAAAACGGTAAGAGATAGCAAAAAATGTTAAATACAAATGTTGTAGAAAATTTAATTTCAAAGGAGAGATTTTCCGTCAGATTCAAGATCCAATCATCCCATTAGCCGCTATTCACCAGAGAAGGAGCTCCGGCACACAATCCTTCAAATGTCCCATGTTAATCTTATGGAGATAATGTTTAATGAGTTTGAGTCAGCTGCCAAATAAAATAGCTGATTTATGCTCGGTCACCTATGTACAAACGAGCCAAATATTAAAGAGATTCTTTAGCGAATTTTCCAACTGCGAGCGAATCGAAGCAGCAATTTGAGGCCGAAGGCCGAGGCGGGGTTGGGACGCGAAACGTCCAGGGGCAGAGCCCCTAGTACTTATATAAAGCTAGACGGTAACACTGATTCACTGACATTAATTATTAGGCACTTCCCGTAATCGGACCCCCCTCAACCTTTTTCTTGAATTAAATCTCTCGACGAGAAACTTCTGGGAAAATTGCCAGAAATTACCATTTTTTTAATTTTGGAAGAACCTTTTGAGCAGGAAAGATTTTTTCGATTTTTTCAATTTCTTCATTTTCCCACTTTGAGCGCATCTAGTAAGAAAGCGGTAAGAGATAGCAAAAAATGTTAAATACAAAAATTGTAGAAAATTTAATTTCAAAGAAGAGATTTTCCGTCAGATTCAAGATCCAATCATCCCATTAGCCGCTATTCACCAGAGAAGGAGCTCCGGCACACAATCCTTCAAATGTCCCACGTTAATCTTATGGAGATAATGTTTAATGAGTTTGAGTCAGCTGCCAAATAAAACAGCTGATTTGTGCTCGGTCACCTATGTACAAACGAGCCAAAGATTAACGAGATTCTTTAGCGAATTTTCCAACTGCGAGAGAAGCAAATGCAGCCATCTGAGGCCGAAGGCCGAGGCGGGGTTGGGACGCGAAGCGTCCAGTGGCAGAGCCCCTAGTTATTAAATACACTTTTAAGCCCAGTCTTAGCAAATCAGTTAAATTTGAATAAGTCGCGAGTCCTATTAATCCTATAAGTAGCTTACTTTACTTCATTTCATAGATAAAAAAAAAAGAAACACACTTAGGCAAACTTGCACACGAACTATAGGCAAAGAGGCCTGTACAAAGCAAGTAGCCTACATTAAACAGAAGAGGTTAATCAATTGAACAAAAAATTAACCGTTTTGTTTTGTTTGTTCAGTTTATTGATTATAACTTAATAAAACATTAACAGATTATCATTGACGGTAGTTTGACAATTTTAAGAAGTTCAGAACAAATTAACTTTCTTTTTCATCCAAAGAAATGTATTTATTGTTGAAAACACTTTTAACTGCGGAGAGTAGAGGTTTAGCATTTGGGGCAAAGAAGGCTCCTCCTACAGGCCTCGAGTTTGCCAACAAATTTTGTATCAAGCAATACTATTACTTTATTTTTAAATATTGTATGTTTTATGAGATTTTCGTACTACTACATTTTTAAATCTAGTTGCAATTGTTCTCATAACTAACTGAGGGCTATTTGATATTCAAACACATGTAGTGCGATGTAGGCCTATGTTCTTACTTGCTCGGTGACTGTACACAGAATTGTCTTTATTGTGCAGCTTGCTAAATAGTAATCTAGCAAAATCCCTGAATTAGTCCCTGAATTAAGCCTGTTGAAGGGCTTAATTACCTTGTCCTTCAAATAATTCTGCGACCAAGTCGAACCATTTCACCTGCACTATTTCCTTTGTATTTGTGTTGTTTTATACGGTCATGGTCTGTAACAACAGTGTTCATAACAAAAAGTTTGGAGATTAATACAATCAATATTTCTAAACTCTTTCTTTACGTGATGAAATAAAAGATGAAGAACTGACTATACCAGAATGGAATCTTATTTAGCCAGAAAAAGGTACACAAAAGAGTTTTTCGAAAGAAACTTGAACAAATTGAAATGGATTATAGAGTAAGTTACCCATCAGTGAAAAGTATTTACAAATAGGCTTAATTATTTCTGAAGGTACCCCAACAAACATGCAAACAAAAAGTATTTAATTTTGGTACTGATAAATGAAATGTTTGAAAATTCATTTCAGACACAATTTTATATTTAAAACTTTTAACTTCGTTACCGAATATTTGTTGGTATACTGTCTCGCATTGTTGTCGTTTGTAACTTTGTACGTTTTTTTCATTTGAAATATGAATTTTGTGCAATGAGAGTGTTTTGTTAACCAAATGCATCTTGTTGTGTTGCACTCTGTCATCTGTATGCAAGCTCCACACACGGAAGTGTTGTCTAGTAGGTAACCCATTCTTACTCCCCTTCTCTTAAAGGCGTTGCAATAATACATATTTTCCAACAAAATTGTATTTCCTATAAATAATATTATACTAGCTGACCCGTGCGAATATTTCGCAAGTTCGGAGTAGGCCTACATTTACCTGATTTAACACGTTGATTTAATTCAGTTAATTAAGTTTATTTATTTACATTGGTTTATAAATAACAGTTTCCCTATACAATCTTACAGTGTAAATAATCTAACTAACAGCTGTCATGCTAGTTAAACAGATGGTTAGTAGATGGCGCCTTTCATTAGGAACATACAGAGTATATTTTAAAAGTTCTTTAATATAAAAGTTTTTTGAATCAATTTTTGTTATTAAAACATGAATTTTAAGCTGTTTGTCTATTTTTCCCGTGTAGTAGTTAAGGAAAGCTTTAAAATGATGCCTCATTCATGTAATTTGATGATGTATTAAGGAAGTTATGGCGTACCGACAAAAAAATAGTCTTGAGAAATAATATATGTGATACTACTTCAAGTTTTCTAAGAGAAAGTTTTCTAATTTTTATGTATTAACAGAATTTAATTTATTATTATATCCAATTGGTATTTAATTATTTAATTTACTTTACCAACGTAGGTTGATGTCAGGGTTGATGTAGTATATAAGAAGTAGGCCTACGTATAGTTGTAATAGGTCTAGATAATGTTTTGCTCATTTTAAGTCTAGCTTCAATGTTTCAACCATCGATTTTAAACAGATACAGTGTGCCGTGGAAACGTAGGCGCCCCCCCCCCCAACCAGTAGGCAAAGGGTGTTCTTTATAGCTTTAAACCGTTATTTCATCTCTGATATTTAATTATTTGATAAAAACTAATCAACTATAATTCCATTTATACAGAATGTTCATAAAGTCCCTTTAACACCCCCCCCCCATTATTTTTGTTACTGAAAATACGTTTGTATATAGCTTGTGTTGCATAACAGGACAAACTTTTTGACATATCTGACCCTCTATGATTTTGGGGGGCTTAGGTGGGAAGGGGGCTAACAATTTCAAATGTAAAGGTAGGTCATGTAATTGAAAATTTGTTAAAAGAGAAGCAGAATGGAGCAAACTTACTTCGTTATCTTACTTCGTTTCAAAGTAATGGACAATCAAAGTTCTGGAAAATTATATTTTTATTATAACACCTAATATAATAGGTTCTTGTGCATAAAACAAAATCATTTTAACCTTGTCTTCGTTTGAGCGATTCATTTCTAAAAAGGCAAAATTGAGTGCTATCACAACAAATAACAGGAACAAAATGAGGGAGGTATTGCTGTCCTATCGGTTCATGAAAAGTGGTGCATGTCAGCTATGCATGCAGTGGAGAAAGTCAGTAGCAAAGGTCAAGGGTTGTATTTACGGTTCTATTTACATTTTTTCCCCGAAAGTTTTTCAAGTACACATAGAACCTCAGATAAATTAAAAGAGTAACATAGGCTTTAATTCATTTTGATAAAAACATTTTTTCTTTCAATATTTGTAAATATAGTTAGAAAAGATTCTTAGGTTTGGCCTAGAACCAACACAACCATAGCAATCAATTGAGTAAAACAACATATAAAGAGCTGTTTGCTCTAATATTTCTATTAACAGCTGATTTCAAACCTTTAATCAATTATTTGTATTTCTAACTTTTTCGTTAGGTTTTTATTAAAGTGTAGACCTGAGCCTTGCTGGTTGTTTTAACATTTATTATAACTGGTATTATACAATACTAGCTGACCCGTACGGCGTTGCCCGTGGTGGTTGGTATTTTCAGTCTTTTAAACGTAATTGTATTCTTTTTAAGTGTTCAGTCAGTGACTGGTATTTGGTTTTCATATATATAGATCTTAAATAATAAAAGCACTATTGTCATAATAATAAAAGATCTGAAATTATTATTTTAGTAACTTTGATCCAACCCAACCCCACCTAAAATTTCGAATTTTTTCAAACACTTTTTTAGTGAGCACCTATGGCCCTAGAGGAAGCTACATACCAAATTTCATTTCAATCCGTTCGGAAGTTTTTGAGAAATCGTGATGAGTGAGTCAGGTATTTCGCTTATATATATAGATTTCATGCCAATCCGTTCGGTAGTTTTGAAGAAATCGTGATTTAATAACTTTGATCGCCCCAAACCTCCCCTAAAATTTCAAATTTTTTAAAACCCTTTTCTAGTGAACACTTATGGCCCTAGAGGAAGCTACATACCAAATTTCATTCCAATCTGTTCGGTAATTTTGGAGTAATCGTGATTTAGTAATTTTGATCCCCCAAAACCCCCCCTAAAATTTCGAATTTTTTCAAACCCTTTCTTAATGAGCATCTATGGCCCTAGAGGAAGCTACATACCAAATTTCATTTCAATCCGTTCGGTAGTTTTTGAGAAATCGTGATGAGTGAGTCAGTGGTATTTCGCTTTTATTATATATAGATACGAAATAATTTGATTTGAACGTGTAACATTATTTACCATAATATTAGGTTTGGGGTTGTTATTAATCCTACACCTCTATTTTAAAGAAAACATAACACGATTATGTGTACTGAAGTCCCAACGGGGTTGGCGTGCGAAGCACGCATTTTTCTCCCCTAGTTTAGTATATAAGTGGTATAATTAGGCCCAAATGCATACAGTTATCTAGAAGCACATTGAAAAACATAATTCGTTTTGCGTACAGAAATAATACTAATATAGTGACCTATTTAGTACTAATACTAATATTTAATACTAATAGTACCTAATACTGACGTATTTAGGTTAAAAGTACAATTTCCTACAGTTATAAATAGGAAATACATAAACTTGCACCTTTATGAAGCACGCCTGGGTAAAGTAATAAACGGTATCAGTTAACTGACACAAACTTTCTCCCAACTTACTGTAGTCAAAATAATATTGTTTTCAATCATTTTATTTATTACTTTTTAGAACAAAACAAAAAAATAATATTCTACCTACGTCAATCGTATAAAAAAATTATTGTCCTAGGCGGGATTCGATCGCGCGACCTTTGAATTACTGGCCGTGATCGCTACCATGGTGCTACCCCGTGCGGCCGCCGCCGCGATGCTAGATTGACAACATAAACTTGTTTATTTTTAAACATTTCCCCATAATTATAAAACGCCGAAGTTTTGATAAAAGCGGGTGGTGTCATTTTGTTTGGCATCTTAAGCACTATAAATACTGAAAATTTGATCAAAATCGTTAGAGCCGTTTTTGAGAAATTTGAATTTTTGTCGTTTTTTATGGGTTTTTAGGGGTAAATTACCCTTAAAAATTAAAAATTCAAAAAAATGAAAAAAACGCCTGGAGATATTAGGGTTTAGTACCTACATACCAAATTTCATGAAAATCGGACCAATAGTGTCCTCTCTGGTCGTGTATACATACTGACAGACTGACAGACAGACACCACTCTAAAAACACTTTTTTGGGTTCAGGGAGCACCAAAACAAAAAATTCCACTAAAAATATTTTTGGGTTCAGGGAGCACCAACACAGATAATTGCACTAAACCATTTTTTGGGGTTCTGGGAGCACCAAAACAGATAATTCAACTGAAAATTCAAATTCGAACATTTTTACGAAAACAATACTTTCTCCATATACTACGTATAGGGTGGAGAAAGTAAAAATTAATTAATGTCTATTGTTCTAACCTGTGTTCATTACAGCTAATCGAACCAGCTGATTAAGCATATCAGCTGATTGGCAGATGATGGATTAAACTCGTTGTACCGATGCGACGTGTATTTTGTAGGCATAAATCATGACTTTTTAATGCACTTGCGTAGGTTTGTGTAAAGTCATGAGTGTTTTAGGCTTAACTGGATTACGCAAGTTACTGAAGTGGTTAATTTCAAAATACTGAATCACCAATTATATCGTTGAAATTAATGTTATCGAAGTAGGCCTACGTGTATATTGTATAATCTAAAACTGAATACGTCAGCTGTGTTAAGAGTTCTATTGTAAAAGCTTCACTGACGGCAACTTAATCCAACCTCTGAATAAATATAACATCACGGTACTTATTAAATACTAGTGGAGACACCTGCGTGCTCCGCACGCCAACCAATAATGGAACCTTCTAAAACATAATATGTTATGTTTTATTTATAATAATAATAGGTTAGTTACCTTATATCTCATCCGTCAACAATCCAAATTTTTCCTTTGTAGGATTACCGGTTTCAACGGTATACCGTCATCTTCAGATCCTTATTATGTTCCTTACTTTCCGCCTGTTCTGGCATCGTCTTCTTTACACATTTGGCACATTTAAAACATTTGACACATCTGTATATTAATTTGAAAAGGTTTTTTGTAATCCGAGTGAGATCTCGAGTTCTATTTGGCCGATTGATATGCGATTTGTGTTAAATGAAAGGTAATTAGCTCTATACTTGCCCATTTTACTTGGATTTTAGTAATTACATCACTAAATTTTCAAAAAACGGAAATTAAAATCTCTTATGGCAATTTAACATGGAAAAATAGTTTAAGCCTATTCCAAGTGAGATCTCGAGTTCTATTGGTCCGATTGACATGCGGTTTGTGTTAAATGAAAGGTAATTAACTCTATATGTGCCCATTTTACTTGGATTTTAGTAATTACAGCACTAAATTTTCTAAAAACGGAAATTAAAATCTCTTATGGCAATTTAAAATGGGGAAAATTTTTAGGCCTATTCCAAGTGAGATCTCGAGTTCTATTGGACCGATTGACATGCAGTTTGTGTTAAATGAAAGGTAATTAACTCTATATTTGCCCATTTTACTTAAAATTTTACTATTCCATCATTTAATATTTTTAAAATATTTTCTATTCAATAACATTGTATTTACTGATCAACTGATTATAACAGCACATGTTTTATTATCATCTGGAATTCTATTGGACATAAAAATATATAATAGCACAGATCAGCTGATTATAACAGCACATGTTTTATTATCATGACATGGTTAGTTTATGTTGTAATTTACTTTATTGAAGTAGGTTATGTTTAATTTTGCTGTTGCTTAATTATGTTTTTCTGTTTATAGTTCAATAGTTATGGAGGTGAACGGATAATTAGTGATGATGAAATTGTCTTTTTAGTAAATTTAATAAATCAATTTAAATAAATTTAATAAATCTTTCAATGATGAAATTGTCTTTTTAGTAAATTTAATAAATCAATCTCTTATTAAATCAAGCAACTAGGCCTACATTAATTGCAAAAACTTCGCACAGGTTAGCTAGGGTTCCAACAGGGAGTTGGGGAGTGGGGGGTTGGCGTGCGGAGCACGCAGGGGTCTCCCCTAGTATATTAAAATTTCAAACACGAAACAAATAAACAGATAAATTCGTTGTTTTATACGATAAAATTATATTATGTTTAATGAGCTCTCTTCTGAGTTGGTATTCAAGTCTCTTACCGAACTCAATTGATACGTATGTCTTTTTTGGTGTATTATTCTTGGGACGCGGTGCGGGCCCGTTGTTCTTTATTCCTTCTTTGTATATCAAATCTTGGTTTACAGAACAAATTAGAAAACTTTTTCAGGCCTAAAAGTAACCACCCAACCAACAGAAATAATTTGTCTGGTATATATAGGTTAACTTGCACTGACTGTGAGAAATTTTACATAGGCCAAACGGGACGTTCATTTGCCACACGGTTTAAAGAACATATACCGCGACCAACCATAACTGA